>CAEGAG010184602.1:0-25226 GCA_903067065.1 Brachyrhaphis terrabensis
TATATATATATATATATATATATATATATATATATATAAAAAATATATATACACATGTATATATATATATAATACATATGTAAAAATAATATTTGTATCTATGTTTTTATATAAAAACTTTTATGTACCTAAAACAAATTTAAACCATGTTTTCATTCCATATCACAATTATCACTTCATTATGTTGGTCTGTTGCATAAAACACCAATCAAATACTTTGAAAATTATTGTTAGAGTTTGACAAAATGTTTAAAAGCTCAAACAGAATGAAAACTTTAGCAAAACACTTTATATGTGTCTGAAAGCTCCTTTAAGTACATCACAGGGTTAAGTATTTGCTCATCTCATGATTGTTCATCTTAGTTTGGCATCAATCAAGATAATTTCATTCTTGCTCAAAAGCAAGTTCAAGGGTAGGAGTTCTTCCTTTGGACCAGAAGAATAAATCCAGATCTGGAGTCTTTTGAAACAGACTGAATGATTTCTCTAAGTTTCACAGTCATTAGACAATTTGTTCCACTTGTCTGGCTGATTTTGTTCTTTCATTTTGTGCCTCTGTGTTTCCCACTCTCGGCTCCTCTGCGTCCCAGAGGTTCCCGTTGGCCTTGTAAAGAAGCTTTCATAGAGAGGAGTATAAATCTTCAAGTGACAAACTCTAGTCTCAGTGGAGGGTGGGGGGGTTTTGCTGTGCGCGATCTGGGCTGCTGTGCTGTAAAACCTGGACCTCCAAGGCGCCTGTGCCCCTCTCTGCTATTACGCTGACATCTCACTGGACCCCACAACCTCACAGTTTGGACGCAGAGCAAACAAGACTGGAAGCTGCAGATTGTTAGGGAAAATAGACGGAAGGTGAGTGCTAGACTTTAGGGGTATATATGGCGCTGTTTATTCCTAAAATGTTAATAAAAATTGCTGGTGTGATGGCAGAAATGAGGCGTAGCAGTACGAGCCATTTACTGTATGTTTGTCTTTACAAAAGACTTCAGTCATGAGAAAAAAATAATTATGATGAAGTTGAAAACCTGCATAAGCAGAATTTGTGGGAGTTTATGCTCCTCTACTAACATTAAAATGGAAAAGCTGCATGACAGAGAGCAAAAATAATGCACGGCTTTAATTACGAACATAATTTTAGCATGTGTACTGATATCTGACATTATTTAATCTCTGCTCATTTATAATAACTGTACAGCATTAAAAATGTCTAACTTCCTTCAAAACAGAACATTTTAGAGAACATTTTTCCATTTTGTTTCAAATGTGCAGCTGCTGTAGACACTATTTTAAAAATTGAGCAAACTGTATAAATCAATTTATTTAATTGTGAGTAAAAGTGTGATTTTTTAAAAGAAAAAGTTCCTATGTGTAGCAGGTTTCTTCATTCGATATTTATTGTTTTGACACCACTATTTATCCTTCCTGTTAGAAAACCATCATACCTTGAAAAGCAAATAGACACAAAAACATTTAAGATAAATAAAAACTATAATAATCTAAATGGATAAAAAAAAATAAGCATTTGAGGTTTTCTTGCTCCAACAAAACCATCAGGTGTTTAATCAACTGTGAAAGTTTTTAAAATTTGAGATTTTTCTTTCTCTTAATTTCTCAAAACAAAATTGCATTGAATATAATGCGCGTCAAAAACATGCACACACATAACAAAGCTGATTTATATAAGATGTCCCTCATGTTTGTGATTACTACGCACAATTTTAATTGAAATAAATCTATAATATTAATAAAAACATACATTTATAGAAAACATTAAACATATATTACTTTCAATCTAATTACTAAGATACTGAAACAACATATTTTAGTAATAAGAATCATAAATACATTTTTAAAAAACAACTGTACTGCTGTCTGACGTCATAGATACAATAAAAAAGTATAGTAACCTGTTACGCTTCATTTTAATTGTCCAGCAGGTGGCGCTGCGAACTCCTCTTAAAGTCTGAAGGGAAGATAAACTGACTTTAAACTTTTAAAACAACAGATCGGCCTCCACGGCTGCTGAGCTGGAGGATGTAAATGTTCCTCCTCAGATTCCTGTTAGAACAAAAGATTGATAGATTTTCCAGACCCTCTTCCCAAATTAATAATACTGTCCCGCAGAGCGGAGCAGAGCGCATCGAAGCCTACTTTTGACTCCACCTTTTTTTTTTTTCTTAGCTCCTTGAATTTGGCTCCAAGTTTTCCATTCCCTTGCAGCAGCTGTGTTTTGAGTCATTTACAGCTCAGCTGACATCTCCGAGCTAAATAATGGATTGGATGACAGTGAAATAATTATAATTTTTTTTTTTGAGACCCGGCTGGATTCCATGTATGCAACAGCTGACAAAATGCATATTTGACTCCACACTGTGTTAAAACTGTAGAAAGAGACTGAGTGGAATACATGATTGCATCAACTTGAGACTATCACAGGAGAGGATAGCTCTTAAAATCCTCCACTCTGTCAGCAGTGGGGTCGTAAAACTTAAAAGATGACTTAATTTGGCAGCAAATTGAAAATATAGTTTTCCATAATCTGCTTTGCTTTTTCTTTCTTTTTATATAACCATGTCATAATACCAAGTCTGTGGTTGCAGTCTTCACAGAAGAGTAGGATTATGTAAAGTGTATGATGATAAAATGATTATTTACAGTTCATAAAGGCAGTTAAATACTGCAGTTTAAGTCTACTTTGGCAGCGGTTTCAGTGTAAAACTTCCAGGAAATATTCACCCACTGTGAAATCCCCCAGTCTCTGTACTTCATCACGCTGGGTGGCATGGCTGGCACCGCACTGGAAAGCATTACTTCTGCATAGTGTTAATGGACTTACTTAACTCCTGGGTCCTGACTGGTGTTTTCCGATTAATTAAAGTGTCAGGAACCACAAATCAGCGTCTGGACTCGGTCATGTGGACACCAGAGTGGGAGTGTGGGCTTGTTGGGCGCTGCGCTCTTTCTTAATGGTTTCTTCCCTGGTTGCATGAAACTGGAGCCCAGCTTGTACTCCCACCTACCCCATTGGATGCCATATTCAAACTGGAACCCCACCACTTCGTGGCAAGATTCAACTTCTTCCCCACACACGTTTTTGGCAAACCAGTAACATTTTGTCAACTGAAACGAGTTAAGTAATCGCACAATCCCGCAGCCTGTGCATTACAGAGGAATTTCCATATTACAGCATGTGATACTCCCAGTTCACAGCTCTCATACGCCACTAATGCGAACCCCTGGCCAGCCAGGTCGTAATTGGATAGCCGATGGGATCCTGCGCTGCCACAGAGGCAGAGTGTGTGTAAGCAAGAGATGGGGTAGTGGAAGTGGTGTGGGCCATGCAGACTATATGGATCCCACTTTTTTATTTTTTTTTATTTATTTTTTATTAGAGCTCATTAGGACAGCAAATAAATCACTACTCCGTTTTCATTTAGGCAACAAGCCTCTGGAGGGTTTAGCTTTCCGTGATTTAGAATAGCTGAGAGAGGCGTTGTTTGGCTGAACGCAGCTCAGAGAAAAGCTGAGCTTAAGTTACAGCAGCTTTGCCTTTTAACAGCGTCATTAAAAAGCAGAACCGGTAAGTGCTCTCCATCAATCCAATGTGTGAAGTCGTCTGCTCGCGACTCATACGAATATCAAAAATCATGCGCAATAAAACTGTAATTTTCACTCTCTGGTTCCAGATGTATCACTTTCTACTCAGAACCCGGTGCCTACAATACCCACAATGCAATTAGAAGCATTGAGATTGTTTCTCCAGGCTAGGTGGTGGATTTATGTCCAGCTTTTGTGTCTTTTCATTATAATTATGATTATGAACACAAATGTATTTTCACAGTCGTTTAAACCACCATCATTTCTGTTAGTTAGACATTTCTTTATTTAAATCAAGTTTGATTCGTCACTTCTGTGTGGCATTTTGTGTTGCCTTCACTGTGTGTATAAATAAACATTAATTGCCTAAATGACAAGAACTCCAAGTAAATCACATAACTTGTGAAAATCAGGTAAGCTTTTAATTGAAGGGCGCAATGTTTTTTCTTATACACGTGGCTAAAACCAACATAATTCAGATTTAAGATTACATTCATTCTTTATTTCACAAATATGTTTCCTCTGACTGGAAGTTAGTCCAGTCTTTGATCTTATAGAGTCTGTGAAGGGCAGTAAACATTAAGGTGATGGCAAGGAGGCCTTCCAAGCTCAAAGGCGCATTATCGAAGGTAAAGACTGAGAAGAACTGTGAAAAAGACTGGTAAAACTATTGTAAGATGGGTTAGATTGCTTGATTGATAGAATATGATTCATTTTATCCATCATGACGGGTCAACATGTCACTAACTTTAGATTGTTTAATTGTCTTTTTAATGTTTGCCTGTCTCATTTTCTATTGGAAACAAACTTCCGGTTGAATTAAAATAACTTTATTCAGATGTATGAATAGTTTGAAGCTTCATTGTATACCTGCGTTATAAGAATTACTGATTATAATTTAAGGACAATAACAGAAATTCCTTCCAACTTTAAAGTTCATACTTAGAATGTAACTTTTATTTACAATTGTTGTCTAAGACATTTTATTTATGTCACAGATTAACATAAATAACATGCACAGCCTATAATACAATTTTCCAAATTATGCACACAAAAAATTGTTTTGATATTTAAGATTTACTGTGCAAAATGTGACCATATGGCTAGCTGGAAGAGCAGCTAATTATTAGTATGCTAAAAACAAGAAGACAAGAAACAGTTCAACGTCTTCAAAGACAGTAAAAGACAGCTCTCTGTTTTTTACATTATGCAGTGGACTAATCAATTATGGCCTCTTGTCTTTCTCTCCTTAATAAACTCAACAAGCATAGAAGGCTACAGATTTTTTTCTCCTCCAAAAAACAGGCAATTTGTCTTAACTGGGATTAAACTATTAGTAGATTATTATTATGGAAAGGTTGAATCAGCCCTATAGGTGAAGCTAAACTGCAGAAATGCTGATGCAGATTAAAACTCTCCAACTTACATCTGGAGAAAATGTGCTTTTTGCGTTCAGAAACGTAGATTAACAAAGATTCCAAAATGCCTTAAAAGACATTATTTCCAGCGATTGCATGAACAGTGAGTTCTATTTTACTATTAGAACAAGTTTAAAAGGCGCCAGGCAGCACAGCTGCCAGGTGTCGTCGAGGTGCTGTTCATAAATAAAGCAAAATGTAACAGAGTCAGCCTCCACTTCTCCCTCACACTTTAAATCCCTCGCTGCTCCTCTAGGAATCACGTTTCAGGAGTTTTCTGCGATTGTAATCGAAGACGGTTTTATGTCTCTGGCTTTTTCTGATAACAGAATTAAATCCAGGAATTTAATGCATACTGTGTCTGTAACAGAAATGGTTAAGTGTTGCATTAGGTTATCAAAGATATATGCAATTAAATGACTATTTTGTGCAATTGTTTGAGCAGACTATTTGAATAGACAGAATTAAGATACCAAAACTTGCAGAAATAACAAACATTTTGGTGTGATTAGAATAACATGATCATCTGAAGAGCTGTGGGGGAGTAAAGTATAAACATGGCTTGAATGAAGTTCCAGACATGCAAAAGTGACTGCAATAAATGCAGTTGCTATTTATTTCCACAAGGAGTCAGATTTTCAAATTAAAAGTATTAATAAACATTACAGAGGAAGCGATAAAATAGGTTCACCCCTGATGTCCTGGTAACTTTCCATTGTATCATTGTTTGTCCTGATGATTGTTATAAACAGGAGACACCACATGATGGAGCCTTAAATAGTTACACTCGAAGAGGAAAGCTTCGTTCTTAATTACATTGATATTTTCTAATCATTCAGGAATTGTTAGTTGATCAAATGAGTAAGTGAACTTTGCTCTTATTATGATTCTCCTGATGATGCTGCAGTCATGTAGGTTCACTCCCAAATATCTTTAGATCGGTGCTGTTCGAGTGGCAGCACAACAAACAAGGTAATATTCGTGAGGCGCAAATAACAGGCAGGTTTCCTGTTTGAGGACAAACAATCAAGAGACGCAGCACGGCTGATTACAAGGAAACAAAAAACACAATTGGAGCAAAGCTGCTGAAAGAAAGTATGTTCTAGGAATTATACTGACTTAAGCTCCAGTTATTCAGGTTTGCGTACGTTGAATTTTATGTGCTTACATAAAATTGTGTCATTATGATTTTCAAAGAAACAGAAAAAAAAGCAAACAAGATCAACAGTATAACATGATCAGTGGTGGAAAGGAATTGATTCTACACAAACATGTTTTTTCCAAGGAAAAAACAAATTATCCAACGTTAATAAGTGTACAGCAAAGCAAATATAACTTAAAATTGGTGCAACTTTTGACAAAGACTTAATTAAAAATTTTATTGAACAAGATTCAGTGTACATTTTAACTTTCTGTCTGTTTTTAGAAAAATAAATGATTTCTGTGTGGAGTGTCCACCTAATCAGCACTGTTACTCACATATCCCTCATCATGTGCGTCACCAGAACACTTTATGTCCTGTGGTTTGGTCAAACTCAGCTCTAGTGAATGGAAGCAGCTAAAAGTCTAATTTTCCTAAAATTATTCAGTTTGTCTTTTACCATTGTTTGACTGCTCAAGAAGCAAAACTTTATTCTAAAGACATTGTCACACACTGCAAACCCATTTTGTGTTACCATTTTATAACATGACATTTGGCCAAAAATAATGGTAAGAGATGAGCGGTTATCACACATTCTCCATATTTTAATCAAATTCTCATTGTGCCTGAAGATTGTTTTAAAAAAAAAAAACATTACTTAATTGTGATGAACTAATATTTCTACTGAGAGGTTTAGTAAGTTGTGTGACTCAGATATGTGGAAATATGTTGTCTAAAAAACTATTTCAGAAATGTCGTAGAGGGTCAAACAAGTGATGTTAATAACATTTACTAAATGTTTATCTACTAAAAGCCTAAACGTTTTTAAACTGAAGACTATGTTACCAATAATGCTCCATGTAAAAGATGTGAAAGGTGGCAAACATGAACTGCTTGGTTTTTCCAAACCAAGGTGGTTGCAGGGAAGATACTGTATATTTATATCTACTCCAAAAAACCCCACTTCCTCAGCAAACAAAAAAAATGAACACAGAAATGGCCATGTAAATCAATTACTGTGATTTTTAAATTAAATTTATGTACCACACGCACTGGATATTTACAAAATGTATTTTGTATTTTTTTTAATTAAATTTTCTAAATTCCTTTTTACAATATTCTGAGGTATAATTTAGGTTATCAACAACACAGAAAAAAAAGAACCAATGCATTATTATTGTGGCTAATTTCACCTCTATTTAGCGAAATGGACTTATAACAAGAGAGCTATTTTCATCCACTGAAGTGACATGAAGCAAATAACCGTGCATTAGCAGACAAGCTGCACGCACACTAAAAGTCTTTGCACAGACAAAGGTACTTGGATTGTTTTGGCAAGCGGCGAGTTTATTATTTTGTTTTATGGGGCTTGAAGGCAGGGGGTGAGGTTGTTTTGCAGCACTGCCTGTGATACTTGGGGCTCTGTTTGTGAGCTTGTGAGAAAGGAAGCACCGGTAAGATCAATACATCCTCTACGCAGATTTCCAGCAGAGAGTGACGTGCGTGTGGGGAAATGAGCTGGGCCGAGGATACTTTGCTCGTTATGGGTTTGACATGAACTTGGCCCTGGGCCTCCCAGAATGTGATGAATGTATTATTTAATCTTCCTGTCTTTGTTAACCTCCGGGTGGCAGATTTCATCGTGATTATCTGTTTGTGACAGGATGAAGCGGCCTCACCAATTTGGGCTTTGGATGAAATCTAATAACAGTCACAACATTAGTGCCTCTCCTATGGGAACCCACTGAGAGGACAGGTGCTGCAGTTTAAAGTCCTGCAGCAAAAGCAAAGTTTGAAATTAGCATGTCAGACAACATTAATGAGGATGACATTTTAACATTTGCAGCAGCAGGGTCTCAAGAGATTACTGGTCTCATTACTCTGGGCTGAAAAGTTTCCTGGAACAATGCAGAGGAAATAGATTAGACAGAAAAAAAATATAAATTTTCAGTTTATTTGAAAAAGATTTTGTTGGGTTGAAATGACAAACCATAACACAGTTCATATACATTTTATTTGATGTAATTTTAAATCTATATTACACCTGCAGTTCTGTTACATGCAATGTAGAATTTTTTTTGTTATTCAAAAATAATTCAATGACATCAAATGTCTTCCTAAAATAATGGCCTAAATCAAAAGATGATTTAGACAAAAAATAAAAATTAAATTAAATAATAGTAATAAATCACTTTGGTCCAAAAAAAATAAATGTCATAGGCCATTATTTTAGGAAGGTGACGATGTATAATAAAAAGTGTATACACACTTGTTGCCAGGAGATGATAAATACTTTCAAAAGATTTTCCACTTTCAATGTGACATATATATTCCCTTCAGATCAACAAAACCTACATATAATAAGTCCACACCTGCCATCAGTTAAATAAACATAAGTTGTTCCACTAGAATTTCAGACATAATTTGTTTAGATATTTCACAAAAACACAGACAGATCTGATTGAACAAAGGTGCTGGCTAGAAAAATAGTAGGAAAAATCCACAACATTTTACCAATGGAGCACAGAAATCGCTCATCAATTACAAGAAGTGAAGAGTTAAGATGGCGGACGGTCCATGGAGCTACCAAAAAGCTAGCAGCAATCCTACAGAAAGTGCAGAAATTTCTGGCTGTGTTCTACATTTGACAAAATCTTGTTTTTTTTTCAATTGTTTTTTTATAAACCTAAAATTAAGGAGCAGTGTTTGGAGACAGAAGGATTTTTCTGAAAAAAAGACATCAGGGCCTGTCTAAAATTGCCCAAAACTTTGCGTTAGAATGCAAACACTTGCCCAACTTAATAATTTAATGCACAATGTATGATTTGTAATGTCCTGCCTGAGTAATCTACCTTCTAAATTCTGCCGTTTAGGTAAATAATAAAAGCTTTCCCCTTTGCTATTCAAATTCAAAGATAATAGTAAGGCAACTGTTAAACAATTGCCCTTTCATCCGAGAGTTCTCATGAAAAGAGGCCTCTAGATACATCAGTCCAGTAGTGCGTGTGTGTGGGGGTGTGTGTGTGTGTGTGTGTGCTGGTAATAAATATCTTGCCTTTCAGACAATGACAGCAATATTCTTTGGAAGCTGTAGACGTCAGAGGCTTTGGACAGGATTCAGACTCTTAGGACAAAGAGACAAATTTAGATCTTTGGTTTTCTGACCAAGAGGGAAACATATTCATCACCTGTAGAGTCAGAGGTATTTCAGGAAACCTCGTTAAAAAAAACTGAAACCAGCATGTCAAGAAAGAGACAGGTTTATCTATACAATACAGCAGCATTGTGAAATTAACACCATTGTGTTCATGTTTAAACACAAATACAAAACCATAATCTTTATATTAGGTTTTTATTGTTTACATATGAATGTGCTTTCACAGTTGGTTTTTTAACTTTACAGTTTAAAATCTATTCAAAAAGACATTAATGAAAGAGTTTCTCTCTGTGTGTCCATATTTGAGGAAACTCTGCAAGCAAAAATCTATCTTCTTATTAATGTATCTGAATGCAAATTCTGTAAAACACAGATGTATTCAGCTTGGGTGGCTTTGTATTTGCAAACAACAATACTGAAATCCTGCAGCAAAAATAAATATGACTGAAAACCACAAGAGTTACTTAAAAAATAGAATATTTTTAAGATAAATTAGTGCCAAGCCTGAAGCTGGATTTCTTGTCCAACATCAGTGTCAGACCTAATAAATGTTCTTCTTAAATAAGAGAGAGAGAAAAAAATCCCATAAGCCTTTTAAGAAGAGTTGAGGCTCTCTTAGCTAGAAAGGATAAACCATTACATTTCTATCTTGTTCTCTACATCTTGCAGGTAAGGGCACTGTGTGATAACTGAGCTCAGTGGTTTATAAACTCAAGCGTTAAACAGGACGCCTAATTTGCAGAGTAATGGAGCTGCACGGCGTCTCAGTTACAGCTGCAACGGCCTGAAGACTGTGAAGCAACTTTGAAAATGGGCCGAGTCCTTTCAGAGATGAGGACACGTGAGTGAGAATCAACGATGTGAAAAAAATATATTCTGTGACTATTTACACTGCGCATGACACTAAAAATACTGCAGGCTGTCAATGAGGGGCTCCGTTGCATCTCTACTCATCTCTAAAGAGGCTTTCAGCTGTTATGCAGTCAAATAAATACAGTATATAGAGTCTTCCTGGTTAGACAGTCTTTAATTTGTGCACACAGTGATTCTCCCAAAAACACTAAATCTAATCTAGCATGAGAGGAACCTTGAAGCACATAATCCTGGGCAACTTTGCCACAAAAGTGTAGTAAACATGTTTGCCAAGGCAAAAGAAGAAATAAAGGGCATCTTTGAAAATTTGCAATCATAAAACTTGTCATGCGTTTTTGAAGCCATGGTTTGCCTTTAAGCCTCTGAAGACAGTGAAATATGGGGTTAAGGATAGGTTAAGCTTTAAAAACAACTTGCAGGGCGAAAATTACACTAAACTCCAAGGCTGCAGCCTGACCAGAAAGGATCAAGCTCTTAAATTCAGAGACACGCCTCTATGGATCAGCTGGACTTAACCGACCACAGACTAGGGCACAAGAAGGGCACCCGCGGACATTCGCAAGAGAATGCTCGCTGTGGTCACAATGAGCAAATCAGATATCTGGTCCGAAAACTACAATGTTGCATACTTTCTGCTTGGCAGGTTGTCCAATTTAAAAAAAGGCAATGGTTGGGGAGAATGAGGATTGTTTACTAGCCTCAATTGGTTCCACACATTTAAGGAAAAGGCAGTAAAATTCAATGCATGCATCATTTTTCCTGGTTCCTGTTCACCCAAATGATCCATTATATGACAGTGAAGCAGGAACCTGGAGATGAGTGGTCTCAGAAGCCTCTTCACATGCCTCAGCGGCAGCGCACCTCGTCCACCCTCCCTGCACAGGATGCAGGAGATTTGGATGTGCAGCGCAATGGTCAACCCCTGGTATTAACGATGAGTCAATCAAGAGAGCCTCCAACCGTAACAAGCATGTTAGAGATGAGGGACAAATATGAGATGTCTTTCAAATACCTTTCACCAGTGGTGCCCAAAGTCGGTCCTCGAGGGCCGGCATCCTGCATGTTTTAGTTCTCTCCCTGGTTTAACGCACCTGGATCAAATAATGGCTTATTAGAAGATCTAAGAAGAACATTGACATGCTGAAAAGGTTGTTATTATCAGCAGGGAGAGAACTAAAACATGCAGGATGCTGGCTCTCGAGGACCGACTTAGGGCACTCCTACCTTTAAAATACGTGACTGCTCATTAAAATTTACAAATATGTACAATTTATGCAAAGTTTTCAGACCAAAAACAACTTTATCCTGTTTGGTGTTTTCACCAACATCCTCTCATCACCTTGTAAGATTTTCACAGAGCAGCTGTATTTATGCAGAGATTAAATTACACACAGGTGGACACTATTGACTAATTAGGATGTATCTATAAACAATTTGCTTTAGGAGTGTCAGAGCAAGGAACAGAAAAATCCTGTTTTAGATTTTTATTTGTTAAATAATTAGAACTTTTATAAATCAATAAAAAATATTAATCAGATTAATCATCCACTTGGGGATGGTCAGTTTTAGAGACCATCCCACTGTTTGACTCAGTTTTTTTATATTTTCTCTTGCGTTTGCAACTCTGCATTGTTGATCATAGTACGAGATTGTGCAACACGCTGAAGAATAGGCAGTGTGATTAATCTGCATTATGTAATATTAGTGCGTTATGCTTTACAGATGTTAACACCTTAACATTGCCATCCCTAATATTTCTCCTTCTACTTCACAGTAATTTGCTTTTTAGTTCTTCTGAAATACATTGAGGTTTGTTGTTGCAATTTGACAGAAAGGTTTGAGGGGTATGAAACTTTCAGTTAGGGCTATTTTTCTCTGAGGAGTGACAACTTTCTTTTCTATCAGACTCTAAAGCCCACTTGAGTTAAACACACCGATGTGTTTTGCTTTACCCTCTGGAAGGCTGGCTCTCACTGCGGGTCTCCCAGGGGACAACCAGATTAGCTAAAATGTGATGAGATGGTGAAAAATATCCAACACTCCCCGGATCAACAGTCAGTGGTGAAACCGCAATGTAGAAAACTTCGACTCCGATTGGGCCGGAAAACAAAACAAAACAGAAAGACTGAGACGCGGCCAGGAAGCAAAGTATCCATTTCATGACCCCCCCCCCCTTTTGTTTGCCCGCCACCTGTTAGACATGATCATTACCATGAAGCAAGGGTGTAGAGGGCTAAGCTGGCCACATTTATATCAACAAGCTGGGATAAAACTGTCTAATTATCCCCCATGGCCCCCTGGCCCGGCCCCTCGACTCTCCTTGCAGGGTTGATCCCATTTGCCAGCCTGGCCAGTAGCCAAACTCCGCAGGCCGGCATGTGAAAGCACATCCTAATGACAGCTCTCTTTCAATCCCAAATCTTTGTAATTGCTCTGGTTAGCTTATACACATCACATGGCACTGGTCCAAGTCAACAGTTAGAAGGTCAGGATGAGGCTTAATGGTACAAGTCTGTGAATTTATTGGTGTATATGGTCTAAATATATAATCATCTGAAAGTGCTGAGGTTCATGTTCTCCATTTTGGAAGAAAATCTGGATTTTCTGTGTGGGAATGAGGAGCTTGTCTGATCAAAAGTTTCTCAATTTGTTAAATTGGATTCCATCTAATTAGATTTAAATCAGATGTTAAAACGACTTTTTCGGTGAGTGATAACATGAAATTATTTTCTAACCAGGACCCGGACAAATGTGTCACATGGAAGTTGAGTTTAGATGATCACCCCTGACTGAGAGCAAATGTAGACTAAACGTAAGCAATTTGCACCTGTGCAAAGCCGACTATTATCATAACAGTTTTGATGGCTACAAAGGGAATGTGGTGGGTGGATGCAGGGCGCCCGGATCCCCCCACCCCAGGAGAGGTAGCATTAACGTCTTAATTAGGACGCAGGGGGGCAGATTCAAAGTGCTCTAAGATGACGAGGGACGCAGCAATGGGAAACCGGAGCTGATCGTCTTTCCGAGTTCAAGGCTAATTGCTGAAAGGGATCTGACATGGATGGGCAGGGAAACACGGATGGCATGCAGAAAGACGACGTGAGATCATTTCTAAAAGCTGTTGAACTAACTTGCTACGTATTTGTAATAAGACATCACTTACATGAAAAGATATTTCGTCGTAATGACAATTTATCCAAATATAGATTGTTATTTGTTTGAGTTAGCAACTTATTTTAAGGCTACATTGCTAATGCTTTTTATTTGTCCTGCAGAGGCATCTGAAGACTCTGTGGTCTCTAAATGTTCTTTAAACCACGAGCGAGCTAATTGTCACTCAGCAGAAGCTGCTGCAGTGGCCTGTTTACTTTCAGGAATGTATTTGTCCCCAAGATCTCTGATAAAGCAGCAGCTGTGGCAGATATGATTACTACAACTGGGCAGAAACTGGAAGCGGGCCTGGAGCACTCAGCCAAGTTATGTCAATACATTTAGAGTCTACTTCACAGAAACCCTAAGAACTGGAGTACATTATATAAGAAACCAAAGTAAGATGTTGTTTTAATAAACTTATTACTGGCAGGTGATAAGCAGCACGTGCCTTAAGACAATAAATAAACTGATATTTGTCTTAAGGGTTCATTTGTTTTGTATTTTTGGGGGGTTCTGCAGAATAATTCCAAGTAGTAAGTATCTTCTTCAATACAATGTTAGCCATCTTTGTTTAGAGGCTAGTTAATCTGAGGCTGTTTCAGAGTCAAACTAACAGCTTACAAGTTATTTCACGTTTTTTTACCAGTCCGGAGTGAGGAGAGTTATTACGTAAAATTGACATTTTGGAGCCTTATATCATGTTAAAATGAAAAAAAACATACCAGAAGTGTTGTTCTGATTCTTTCATGCATGTTTGAAAAATCCTGAAATCTCCCATTGCAACCATTTGGAGGTACCAAAAAATTTGCTTTCACAAAGTGTCACCTATTTCCACTAAGCTTCTCCTTGGAGCCTCAGTACCCAGCTGAGTTTCAGTCACTCAGCTCCTCCAGACTAGCGGCAGCAACAACTACCTGGTAGAAATGCACATCTGCTGGGCTCATCATACAAATTACTCCTAAAAATATTTGTAAATGCCATAACAGAATAGCATTTTTGTGATAACTTGCTGAAGGTGGAGTTCTTAAAGAGACAGAGGCCAATTTCAAAGCGTCAAATTGCGAAGTCAAATTTCTTAGCCATGATTGATATGTACAACATTTTTATAATAACTGACTGTGCTATAAAATGGCACAATGTGCCTGGAAAATACAAAATATTTTGTTTATATTTTAATATGTTTAACGGAAATTGCAAAATAGAATAAGTCAAACCATCGTACTAATACTAATAAATAGTATTTTTCTTCTTGGGGTTTTCTATTAGAAAGTGTTGAATTTAGAGCAGCTGGAGAGGTAATTGAAGGTAACTAGTAAACACAGAAATGAAGACAGAGGTGCACAGCAAGACCCTCTACAGAAAACCAGTAGTGACAATAATAAGCCACCTAAATAAAATCCAAAAACAAAAGCAAGTGTGAACCAAACACCACAAAGACCTACTCATCATGTCTCTGTTTGGTAAATTAAATAAAAAAAATAAGAAAAAATATTTTTTAAGAATTCTTATTCTGTCTGTCAGTGAAAATATTGTCTAGAAAGTTTTTTCATGCTATGAAAGCAACAGAATGAAAAACGTGAGTTTTATTACATTTTGACTCAACTAAATGTTTATACTTACTATTTTCTGGTGCTAGCTGCACCACCAGGGGGCGCTTTATCAAGCTTGAATTAATGAACATATCTTACCATCAAACACAAAAGTGATGCTATTGGAATTTCTTTGTATTTCTATCCATACTACTGTCTACTACTTCAGGTAAGATGTGAGGATACATTGTCTGAGTGAACAACAGGCTTGTTAAGTAATTCAGTATCTGTGTCTGTATTTCTCAGAACACAAGCAGAAATGTGAGTACAGGAAGAAAACAAACAAAGAATATAGCAATCCTATTATTACAAATATTGAAATGAAAGACAAATATTCCATCAGCTGAAATGACAGATGAAAGTAAATTGTAAGTATTTCTGTATTTGCAGGGTATTAAAAAATAAATCTATGCTTTCTCCTCAAGCTGTATACTTTTGATCATTCATTATTTATTTTATTGACAGAAATAGTTTTTAAAAATAATACTTTCACATTTGCTCTGCGTCCTATTTCATGAGATAAAATGACAGTTTTCAAACAACAAAAAACACCAACTTAAGTTAAAAATGTTATATGTTACTGGTAATTTGATATGTGAAATCTAAATTTTCTATATAAATATGAGTAAACTAAATTATTAAATTGTCTAAAACAATTTTAATGTTTTAGGCAGTAGGAATATTTAATTCCTACTGGTCTTTAAAAGTCCTACATATACTTATTTTCTTAAAACATGCAATATGCCCATTAGCTAATGATGGGTATAGACATTATAGTATATTTTTGGTTATTTCAACCCTTTTGAAGTATGCAGTTTGCTGATAAAAATGGTATTGCATATTTATTTTTATGAAGAACCATAAATAAAGCTTTTTTATGTATAGAAAAATCGGTGTCTGTTAAGATCAACAATTGAGTGCTGACATTTGTTACAGTTCAATAATGTCATTATAAACCAGGCTTTCTATTTAATAACGTGCAGCCACACAGATTTGCTACAAAATAAAAATAATTGCCCTCTCAATTCAATTCTTTTCACTGACATCATTCTCAAACATTTCTTCCGGACATGAGCTGAGTCTGATTGAGGCACGGCGCACTTCTGTTCAAAAGATCATCAAAAATTATCCCCTTGGTGGTGTCCAAATTTTATGGAGTAGTATAAGGCAAGCCCTCTCCAATAAAAATACAGGTGCTTTTCTTCTTCTTCCAAAGACTTTTGCAGACTTCTTACAGCTAAAACAGTGATATATCATTTATTTATTTTTTGACTGTTCCTAAAGTGACTGTTGGACAGGGCCAAGTTAGGACATTCGTGCTGTTTGTTTGACTCTTCTCCAAACATTAAGAAACGCTGGCTTGCACATTTTCCTTTTAGAATAAAATGGGTCCTAAGCTTTGAAGCAGATGAATTGGTAAAGGAAAAAAAAATCATATACAATTTCCATATGAAATAGGAAGACAGGAGTCCTCAGGGAGACGCTAAATTGAAACTAAGGCTGTGCCTGATAGACCACAGGATATGGCTGCAAAATTTGGACATATCAAAATGGCGAAAAAGTCTGTTAGTGCCCATTCATATAAACTGAATGGCTTGTTATGTTCGCCGTCCCTCAGAGGATACTTGTGAGCTTGGGGGAAGACTACAGGAAGAGGAAAATGGTTTTGACATAACTTTATTTTAGTGCTCTACAGGTTTTCTCTCCTCCCTGTGGTTTAATGTTGTATTCCACAGGGTCCCGGAAGGAAGCAGCCCAGTAAATCCGCACCGCCGGACTTAAAAAGGAAATGGTGTCTGAAGACAGGTGAAGAAGTGGAAGAAAAATACAGCCAGGCCTCTCGCTCGGAGTGCTTCTCTCCTGAGGGTCATCTCCCAGCCACACAACTGTGACTGCAAAAGGTGTTTGGTCAAATTTAGCAAGAATAGAAGCTGCAATAATGAAATAATATTTCTCTTAAAATTAAATGTTCAATACCTCTGTTTCTTAGATAAGCCTATCGTAAAGTACCACATATAAGCAGATCTAGACTTTCAGGTCAGTTTCCAGCATTATATTGGAAGAAAGTCTGTGGGAACATTTAAAGCTGTCGCAGGAGGTTCTCTGGGGGGTTGTGAGGTGGTACGTGAACTAGGAAGTCTTCACTTAGCTGAGCATAATGAACTGAGCTGATGTTCACTCCTTTAAGGTTTAACTTCTTTTATTTGCAGGAAATGGTTGGGGGGTTTGAAAGGAAAACAATGAGAAACTGCAGTCACCTCAGCTTCTCCCAGGGCACTTCAAAGGGTTTGCACATGTTTTTCAGTTTGAAACAGACTCCGTTATTCTAATTTAAAGACGATCAAGGGAACATGTTTTTTCCTCCTCATTTGATGCCTCACTTTAATATGCTGCATCACATAGACAAGCACTTGCAAAGAGACTCCACTTTAAGGGATAGTTGAGATCTTTTGATGAGAGGTTCTGTTACTATTTAACTTTAGTAGCTAAAAGTGTTTATATGTTCATGCAAATTACATGCTGATGCACAATAAAATTAGAAAAAATTGTGAACTTTTGAAGAACTTGGGTAAACTCTACCCTTACTTTGTCCTAAGCCCAACAGTCTCACCTGCATACATTAAAAACATTTTTAAACCTGCTGTATAAGGGACAAGTCTATCCAAAGGAGTTAAACTTCCTCAATGATTTCGTGGCACCAGCAGTGACTCCGTACCACTTCCCTTCGAACTTCAGCAAATAGGATGTTAGCTGAGACTCCAGCATCTCTCATGCTAAAAGCAAAGGCATTAAGAGGAGAGTAGGAGAAAAAGATGAGAGGAGGAATTCTGGCTTTCTCTTTGCCTGGGATATTTTCCTCGCAGCCTAATTTTGGATAACTGGAAAACAATGAACAGATAGATAGATTGAAAATGAACAACAAAAAACAACTAAAAAACCATATCCTATCTTACACTGTTTCAAAAAAAAAAAAAAAATTAAAAATCAAACATAGCCTGATAGTACACCTTTATACTGGTTAAATCCTGCCTTCTCAATTTACATCTGCCAGTCACCTTGGCCTTCCAGAGTGGGGAAAAAGCCAATAAAGTCAACTTTCACATACACAATGTAAACACTAAGAATTATTTATCAATTATAAATGTCAAGCAAGCATTTTATGTATGCAAATGCTCAATTTACAAATCACTTCATTCTTTTAATGTCTTTAAGCTTCAACCAATCAAAATCCACCTCTTATCACTGCTCTTCCTATGAAAGAGCAGGATTTGAGGCGGGACTTCCACTTTAGAAGAGTTTCAAGATGGCTGCCACAAAAGACACACCCATAAGGTAACAAACATTTCAACCACACACACACAAAAGGTTCATTTACACACGCTACAACGAAAAGAATGTTATGATCTTCAACACGGTTTACTCTTTGCCTTTCAGCCATTAAAGTCCTTGAATTTTGTTATAATTACATCAATTTTAAGTTAAATGAGAACAGAGTGAAACAAATAGATGTGTGTTGGGGTGGAGGTGGTAAACTCAAGAAAAGGTTCATTATTATTGTAGTTTCTTGCTAAAACAGTAAAATATCACCATATGGGCCTCAACCAATTGTCTCTAAAATGATCAACACACATTTTTAAACATCTTTAGTTTGAAAAATCTGTTTAAAAATCTTAGTTTTTGGTCACTGTAAACTTGGTTGACTTGAGTGGAATGTGCAAGTCTCAACTTTGTCCCCCCCAAAAGAAAATGTTTTACTGGCCTTAGCGCAAACTGAGTCACACTAATGTCGTTTTATTATAGTATGATAGACTTCTATTGGTCGAGAAAACAGAGAAAACACAGAAAACTCTAGTGCATGTTAGAGAAAAATCTAACATGCACTATTACAAAAGTGCAGGTGGGTAATATTAGCCAATACACCATTGTATCCCATTTATCTGCTGTTTTTTCAGATTAAGATGTTTTAAATTTCCAAAATTAGCTAGAAAGGAGGCAACTATCTGACTAGCTTTCACATCACTTTGATGATTTATTAATCTAAAATACAAAAACCTACTCTCTTAAAGATACACATGCAACATTTTTCTCCAAAGATCTTGCAGATTTTCCATTAAGAAATCATTCAATGTCACAAGCTACCATAATGCTAAAAGAATAATGTTGCCAAAGTGACCAGGGTGTGTCTTTTAAGATTATTTACTGGCTCTAAAAGTTGCATCCAAGAATGAATAAAAATGCTATAACTGTGCTCCCAAAACATTATTTATGTTATTTTTTTTTTCTGCTTAGAATCCAGCTGACAGTAAATGCAGCCAGGAAGTGATCCGTCTCAGGCAAGCTGCATTTTACAATCATTTCTAACAATGTACAGATTTCCATTGAGACCCAATCTCTGAAATATATTCAGCATCAAATCAACTCGGTGAAAACTGTGCTCAGATACTGTGAGAGAATAGCTACATTGTCACCTTAACTTTAAGCTGAGTTCATTATTCTTTACTTAAAGGTAATCAGTGGGGCTCCCAGCACCATGAATTCCACAGGACAATATTTACATATCTGCTTTAATCACTGCGCTTCATTTATTTTTACCCTATTAACATAAACATGATGGAGTATTACCAGCTGGCTACAGGAATGTGGAACACAACAGAGACTTCAGAAAAGTAAAATTGCTTTGGTATGAGAGCTTTACAACTGAATACAGTTGTAAGCAAGCATAGTACATGAGGGGGCAGAGTGAGTAGCAGGATTCTCAGTTTCAGGGATTTTGCCTGGGTCAGCGATTCATAAAAAAGGCACAGACCTACATTAGGGCTTAAACGTTTAACATGCTGAAAGATAACAGGGGTCCTGGCATGATGTCTGAACAAGATGTAAAGCAAATGTGCAGAAAAGCATAAAAAGTACCATGAAACCCAAGTGTTTCAATCTCCAAACATGCCATGACCGTGCGCCATCTGTTTTTTCCTCGTTTCATTGGGAAGCCAATGGAGAGGTCTGTAGTGATGCGTAACCCCCATAAATTCTGCAGATCCTCAGAGACGTCCCCCAATTTGTCCGCTGGTGATTCATCTGGGAACTAATAGTGGAAGACAATAAGCAGTGAGCGAGACCATGTGAAAGACATCAGTAAACATGTGCGTAAATCACACTGACCCAAAGCGATGGTAGGGAAAGTCTCTTTCCACAAAATCATCCGGTGGTTGGACGAGTACTGGGCTGCTGGCAAGCTGACGTTAAGGCTATTCCCAGATTCTTGATGTTTTGGCCTGCATGAGTGATGAGAGCTTCTCCCCTAAGTGACCTTGTGAGCAATTTTCCTTTTGCAACGTGACAGTGTTGTTGATTTCTGCCAATCGAAGATAAAACAGCTGCATGTCTTCATTCAGTTTCTTCTGTTACACACCAGGATGTAGGAAAGTGATGAATCGGTTGTTGTGGATAATAGGCTTGTTCACGCTGCCACATAAATTAAACATCTCATTTTCCGCCTTTGCAACTTCCACTGTGTGAATGAATAATCACCAGAATCCTTGGAAACATAAACATTTTTAAATCATATATGAATTTAAATAAGGTATAATAACAGGTCCCAGTGTGAGATACAATAGCTCCCATTTGAAATCAATAATGTCAACTGTCATAACTTTTCCACCCACAGTGGCTTGGCTTGCCAATTGTTAGCAGCAGGGTAAGGAAATAAATTTAACAGTAGGGAAGGTGGCCAATGAAATTGGTTTGACAGGAAAAATATCCTTTAGGAATGAAAATGTAGCTTTTGGAAAATGAATGTAAAAAGATGTGAAGGTGATGGTAACTTGTGCTATAGAAAGAAGAATATCGTACATTGGGAATTTTCATGTTTATTACTTCTAGGTGAAAGTTGATCAAGAAAGTTTGACGGACTTCTTTTAGTTGTCTTGTTAACTTTTTGATACTTTATTTAGATTTTTCCAGGCAATAATTAACAAAACGTAAATAAATGTAGGAGTCAAAATTTCTTGGGATCTGTGATTGTCCTCATCCAAAGACATGGTTTAGAAGAACGGCTGTACTTTGGCTGTACCTCCTGTGAATTAGGTCAGGAAAAGGGCAGATAAAGTCCCTGCAGACCCCACACATTCTGGACACAAACCCTGAACTTTTAACTTCAGGTTTTCAAAAACCAGCCGCCACAGAGAAAGTTTCTTTTCACATACGTCGCTCATAAACACTTAACAAAGTGCGAATATTTGCACCATTCAAAAATGTCTTACACTTTTGTAAAAACAGTGTACAAGTAAAACTTGTAGGTCTTTTTATTTCCTTTTCGCATTTTTGCATTTCAAATGTTGTTATTGGATTATATTTTGTATAAGGATTTGCTGTTTTTACATTGACATCTTCAGATTTTGAAACATGAGAAAGAATGAATATTTCACTATCTGGAATAACCATACAAAAATGCAGAAGAGTGCAGAAAAGACAAGTGGGGTACCAAACAATTATATAATCAGTTTAAGGAGGCAAGAAAACGTTTGAGGTAAAAAGAGCATAATAGAAATAACTCGGTGTCACTCTGTGCTCCTAAAGCTGGTGACTAGCTGTGTAAGTGAAAGGCACATTGCTTCCCAAAATTGCTAAAGAATTGCTATAATGTCACACTTCAGCTGAAGAGTGAGAGGGTATTTATATCAGGACTAAATTAGTTTCTCAGCTTTTTATTTCAGAAGACATGCATGTGAACCTAATTTTCAAAGTAAAACAAGTTATTTTTACTGCGTCTCACTAAAGACATTATTAAACGCATTTCTTCAGCCATCACCAGCTAATTTATGGTCATGTCACAGCATTTCAGTTTGATTTAAATCTAGACTTTGACTAAGCCATTTCCAAAGCTTAATGTTTTCTTTTGAGCCACTCAGTTGATTGATGATTTGATCTTTTAGCTTAAAGGTTATGTTTCATTGAACATGTTGGGATAGGTCTATGGACTATACAAAACATGTTCATCACATTTTTTGCACAAAATTATTCTTATATAATGAGATTTTAGTCTGCTCAGTTGTGCCTATTTTCAGAAGGAGCTGTTTTAGGGCCTCATGTCACTTAAAATACAAATAATCTGCTGCTTGCCACTGACCCAACTCAACGTTTACACTGCCACATGAAAATGGCTACAAACAGATGCTGATACAACAGATACAACCAAATATCTTTGAAAAGCATGAGTAGAGCCTCCCGCACAATCAGCAAGAATGGAGCAAATGGTTTACCAGCTGACAAACATGCCAAAACTCAGCTTGGGTTGCTAGGTAACGGGCTGGTCTTCTCTGAGGTTGCTAGGCAACAGGCTGGGCTTCAATGGGCTTGGTAGGTGAGCCGCAGTGCCTGCTGATTTGTGGCATTTTACAGACACCAAGAAACATTTACTAACTGTTGCCAATACATAGGTTGTTTTCAGCTTATTACTAAAAACCGACAGTTTTTTTTTTTAATGCTTGGATTATTGTTTGTAGAAGTAATAGAAACCCAAATGGAAGTACAAAAATGTGCCAAATGTGAATTTTGCAACATAGGTTCCCTTTAGCAAAAAAGTAATCATTCGAAAACTGTATTCTGTATTTAACTTGTTGTTAATAGTGTGACAGAAAGCAAAAAATATATGTAAGGTAGTATATGCTTTTTTTCAAAATATTGTAAGGCCACTGCTGTTTTATTTATCTTGGATTATGAATGACTGTTAAGAGCTACTTTTGAATAATTTCAGCCTACAATTGCTCTTTCAGCAGCAGACAAATTAACACACAGCTGTTGTTTTTGCAGAGAAAAAACCCCCATCATACTCATATATCAATATCCATCTAATCCATATGCAGTGACAATTTTATTGTGCTCATAAAATGCTCTGAACTGCCCTTAAGAACACTGTATTTTCAGAAGGTATTTTAAAAAGGCTTAAATTACACTCAAACTGCATCAAGATGAATGGATTGGCAGCACTAGTATGAAAGCACTCTTTTTTCTTTCAAGACAGGGAATTTTCCCCCCGCTTGACCGTGCCAAGAGCAGGAGGAGAAAATCAACTCCATTCAACTATTTGTCAACTCCCTTTAGAAACATTTAATAGTAATAAAATTTATGGCTCCAGTTTCCAAAGGATACTGCCAGTGAAGTTCATCTCTTCAAAAGTAGCTGTAAATGCTACCATTGTTTCACTATTTGATTTATGACTCAATTTTTCACTAAAGGTTTCAGCGTCAGAACCTTACGAGCAGTAGGTTAGGGGTATGACTACGGGATATGCATGAATTCTGCCAAAATATTTACCAATCTGTCCGTTCTGCCAGTTCAGGGCTATCCACAGAGGAAGACGGGCTTTCTGTACTCTCTGCAGGATGAGCAATGACACTACCAGGCGGCTTTCAGGAATCTACTGGAACGGCGCTCGAATCGAGTTGCCATATGGCAGTGATGCTTAAAAGCTGTGTCAAGAAAGGCTGCGGCATGAACTCATATGTCATGTCTGTCGGCTACATTGTGCTTTTATTACATTTTGTGATTAAAATGACCATTTGCCGGACGTGTTTTAGAGGATTACAGAACAACTGAGGCATCACTTGAGGATTTTGCGTCATTTCATCGCTCAGACTTTGTGCAATTTCCTCATCTCCATTTCAAAAGAAAAAAAAAGCAACCTTTTTTACAGTTATTCCATTACTATATAATTTGGGAGATATCGTAAAAATATGTTAGTCATACTATGGATCAGTTCAAAGTGTTAACCTTTATTGTACAATGTAGAGTTGACTATAATAAGGTCATTAAAAGATGGCGTGATGGAGGTAGGTATGAAGGGGGAAAGAGGGAATCATGGTCAGAGTGAGTTATGGACCATCAAGGAGTAGTAAAAGCCAATGATGAATTAGTATGTATTTCTATTTTTTCCCCCTCTTCTCTTTTTCATCCTGACACGAGGAAGGAAATGCTCTTTGTTTTCTTAAGGATGTGCAGTTTTTACCTCTCTCTCAAATCCTCCGGCTGAATCCTCAAGCCATCAAACTGAGGATTTAAAGGCCTGCGGTAGTAGTTATGGTTCCCTGCAGAAGCTCCGAGAGGCATCCCCAGAAGCCCAAAGGGAGGAAGGCTGTTTCAAAAGAAGCTTTCATCGTGAGTTTCGTTCTCTGTGTTGTAATTACTGCGAAACATTTCCTCCTCTTTGTGCACTTTTTTCAGCTCCTATTACATCGAGGAGGAGACTTTTTTTCTTTTTCTGTTAATGGGAGAAAAAGCGAAAATCCTTTAAGGGGCTATAAAGTTTTGTTAAAATGTTGTAAAATCAAAGCAAATGTAGGAACTTTAAAATAAAAAATCTGATTTAGTTTGAGTCACAAAGCTCAGCAGCAACATCGGCCACACCCTTACAACTCACATGTGCACATGTGTAGATTACATTATGCTCCGAGTCCTACCACAGAGAGTGTGTGTGATTTATAGGGAAATAAATCTATCCCCTTCCTGACAGTTAAACCCCAACTCTAAAGGCTGGCACACAAGGAAAGCTCCCATTTCAAAAAGCAGAAGAAGAAGCAGAGCGAGCTTTAGAGGCGCCTTAAATCACTCGCCGCCACAAACTTTTGACATTTTCTCCCGGAGCCCTTAATGCTTGTATTGAACACCGAATGGACCCAAGTCTGTTTGGGATAAATATGTGTAAGCATCAACATGGAAGCATGCATCTGTCATATCCCCAGTGAATGAGCGGCTTATTTGTGAGCCAAGTTGAGATGCTGATGGTGCTCAGCTGACAGGTGGCTTAAGTGGTGACGGAGTTGTAGAAGCCACATGTAAATCTGGTCATTGTGACAGGGAACAGCTTGTTGCTCTCAAATTGAATCTGGAAATGTAACTTGTTTCAAATGAACGGTGAGGAAGGGGTTAAAATATCTTAACAAACACGGTGGGCATAAAAACACACATGAAAATACACAGATTCAGAAAATCTGTCAGTTTTAATACCCACGGGAATTGCTTTTAATTTTTGGTTAACCCTGATGGAGGCAAATTTTATTCGAAAGTCTGTTACATCAGAAAAACCATTTAAGAAATGAAACAAAATAAAGAAAATGTATTTATGCATATATATATATATATATATATATTTGTTTATATATTTTTAAACCATTTATATTATTTATTTATCAATTTACTTATTTATCCATTTTATTTAACCATTTATATGATCCATCCATCCATCCATCCATCCATCCATCCATCCATCCATCCATCCATCCATCCATCCATCCATCCATCCATCC
>CAEGAG010184605.1:0-21201 GCA_903067065.1 Brachyrhaphis terrabensis
CAACTACTAGGCTAACAGTTCAGCTAAAAGCTTCTTCTACTAAAAGTCAAACTAAAAGCTATTTATGGTAAGAGTTAAGCTAACAGCTAATCAACCTACCAGATGCTTTACTGAAAAGTAAAGCTAAAAGCAACTGAGGCTAACAATAAAGCTAAAAGATCCTTATGTTAAATGTCAAGCTAAAGCTACACAGGAAAAAGTCAAGCTAACCAGATGTTTAACCTAAGAGTAAAGCTAAAAGCTACTTATGCTAAAAGTTAAGCTAAATGCTATCATTGGTAAGAGCCAAGCTAAAAGCCAAACAACCCACCAGACACATAAGCTAACAGTAAATTTTATGCTAACGTTATTTTAGGCATTTTGACATCGTTGTGAAAGTTTCTACCTGTACTTCCAGTGGAACTGGTTCTGCTAGTTTGAGAAATAGGTGGCAAAGTAAACCAGTGTCCCATGTAAAAATAATAAAATGTACATTTTAAATATTTTAAGTGTTTTCTTGGAAAGTTTTGAGCTTTGGATGGTTGAAAACTTTTAGCTTGGCTCCTCTGGGACAATTTCTCCCTAATTGTCCAACTGAAATCAAACTAAATGCTGCGTATTGGAGGTAAATATACAAACTACTTTGGATGTTTTGACACAACCTCACTTCCCAAACTTAAACCTTTGATTCAGAATATCGTTACCATTAATAGGGAATGAGGGAGGTATTATTTACCCGTTCTCCCATTGATCCTGTAGGCCCTCGCATGCCCACAGCCCCAACTGCACCCTGATTGGAGAAGGAAGAAGAAAAATGTCAATTATCAGAAATACTAACATAACAAAACAGTGTAGCTCAGCATTCTGGCTAAGACTTTTCTTTAAAAATACAAAGTCTATTAATTTCAATCAAAATGACCAGAAAATTAGATTGTATTTGTTCATTTTGAAATAATAATTTCAACTCTACTTTACTTAATTTACTGTTTTCTGATTCTTTTAGAAATCCCCTCTCTTAAAACCAAAACTCATAACAGCAGGGCTATTTTAAACCCACAAAACACAAATAATTTAAATGATATGGCATTATTAATGTGTGTTTGTAAAAGATCTTATCCAGTTTCAAAATCTACTTTGATTTGTTTTATATTTTTTAACACATATCTAAGCTTGTTTTGTGTTAATTCAATATTTGAGATCAATGCTGAAGAATCACTTACATACATGCCAACTGGGCCCTGAGGTCCTTCCAGGCCGGGTTTCCCCGAGAAACCCTGGAAATACAAAACACACAATCACAATCAGATCACACAGATACGTATAAATATACATTTATATAACAATAATTCATCTTCTGATTATTACTTTTTTTCCTGGCGGACCCGGAGATCCTGGGGGCCCCGTCTTTCCTGATGGGCCCTGAAAGACAAAAAACACTCAGATTAGATTGTCAACCAGGGTTGGATACTGTTTACTGTGTTTGCTCTGCATAACCCTGAACGTCCTCTACATGTAGCTGCTTTACAACTGAGGTTATTATAGCTAACTAAAACTAACAAAGTAACAGAAACTGAAATTAAGAAAATATTTTTGTTGACTGAAATAAACAAAACCAGTAATTAGTAAAAAAAAATAATAATAACTAACTAAAAAAACTAAATAAAACAAACTGAAATTCTAGATTTAATCTTTGTTTTTGTGTTTTTGAATCTATTTATCAGCTGTTTGAACTGAGTGAAATTTATGCCAGTTTTCGGCGCTCCATATTCCTCCCGGCGGCTACGCTAACGCTAGTCCGCAAAATGGCGACAACCAGAATCAGCTGGTTGTTCAACAATATTTGGTTCAATTATTGGAAAATAGTTTCCTCTGAATGAGTATTGATTACCCAATCAATGCATATATGTATGTAATCACAAGACTTTGACCTTTTTGAATTCTGCACCAATAAAATGAACCAAAGTATGAAAAAACTAAACAATATTTAACTAATAATGACTAAAACTAGCAAACACTCTAAAAACCAATAAAACTAACTGAATTAGACAAATAAAGTCACAATGAAATAAAACTAAACTACACTGAAAACAACAGTGTCTTCAGTCAGAGGTTTTTTAGAATTGCCGTAACACTGACTGCTACAGGAGATCCTTCCTGATTATAAAAGGCAACTTTATGAAACTTGTAATAAATAGCTACAATATTTATTGTTTTTCTCTGGGATTTATAAAGTTATATTGAATTTTAATTCTAAAAATGTGTTAATTTCATATCTTAACAGATAATATGTTTAAATTATACTTAGAAATCCAAATTATGTCAATTAAGCCCCAACTGAACAACTTTTTAAAAGAAATTACCTATAATTATTAGTCTAAGGATATTTTAACCAGTATTTAAAATGTTTTAAATAAGGTCCATCATTGTTTACTGTATTAAAATCTGAAATATTTAACATTTTTATCTCTTTTGCTTCTATTTTCATCAGCATGATTTTAATAACTTGGTTGATATAATTTAAAATGAGGTAAATATTTATGTTTATAATGTTTAATTGCAAATAAAATTAGTCTACAATAAAAAATAAGCATTCCAATTCATTGTGTTGAATTTAACCAGTTATAAGTTTTTATTAGATGTTTTTTTACGTTAATTTTAAGATGTTGGAACAAGAAAGGCAAATATTAAGGAATTTCCTGATTAAATGAAGCTAAATGTGTAAAATATGGTTAAAAAAAGAGAAAAAATGTGAAATAAATAAAAAGTTTAATGTAAAGTCAACGCAGCGTACCGGTGACCCGGGCGGCCCGTCTGCTCCTCTCTCACCAGCATTTCCTGGAAAACCCTGGAAAAAGTACAGGAAATAAAAACCATAAATATTAATAACTTCAGGTTGTAGTTTAATATTTACTCTCAGTTTCATTCATCAGATTAACTCCTGGTTGTTTAAATAGCTGTATTTGTGATTAATTCATGATTACCCTGGAGCCTCTGAAGCCAGCGCCGCCGTCGGCGCCCTGCAAACCCTGAAACAAAAACAGAAAGGAAAAATATATTTATACATGAAAAAAATCAACAAATAGGAAAATTATCTGACAATTGTTTGGATTATTGTGTCAAAAAATGATTTTAATGATAAAATCATGTCAAATTCTTCCTGTATTAAATTAACTTAAGCAAATATTTCAGTTAATTTGATGCCAGTGAAGGTAGAAAAAAGTAGAAATTAAAAAAAGAGTAAATTTCCACCAAAAAACCCTTTTCATTTTTTAGGTAAAAAAGAAAAAGACTTGGAAATTTTAGAGTTTAACATACAAAAAAATTTGCTCCCAAAAATTAGGACATTTTTAGATTAATCTCAGAAATTGTCTAGAAAAAAAAAACCATTTCTGAGTTTGTAAACTGCAAAGTTTGCTGAAAAAATAAAATGAAATAAAAAAAAATCTAATTTTGAAATTAATGTCAGAAACTCTCTAGAAAAAATCTTGAAAATTTTTGAGTTCGAAAAGAGAAAAATTTGCTGTAAAAAAATGGAGATTAATCTCAGAAATTTTCTAGAAAAAGCAGACATTTCTGAGTTAGTAAAGTGCAAAATTTACTAGAAAAAAACCTTCGGATTTTGAGATTAACCTCAGAAACCTTCCAAAAAACTTTGGGATTTCTGAGTTTAAAATTTTTAAACTTTGGTAAAAAAGTTTTGAACATTTTCATATTTAGCTCAGAAATCTTCTGGAAAATGAACTTGGACATTTCTTAGTTGTACAGTAGAAAATATTTGACTTTTTAAACTTTTTGAAGTTCAGATATTTACAGGTTTTTTCCAGAAAATTTTAGAGGTTAATCTCAAAGTAAAATCAAATGTTTAAAAAAAAAAAAAAGTTTAGACATTAAAGTCAGTTTCATCCTGGTTTTCTTAACCCTAAACTTAAGAAAAGTCATGAAGACATTTATAATTATCATTCAGTTCAGTTATTAAGATGCATAAAGTTAAATATTTTTTAATTGAAAAACGTAAAAATGGTGAAATCTCAGTTTTAATCTGAAAGTGAAGCAGGACTGAATACACACCCTCTCCCTCTCTCTCGCACACACACACAC
Organism: Brachyrhaphis terrabensis; assembly: GCA_903067065.1. NCBI lineage: Eukaryota > Metazoa > Chordata > Actinopteri > Cyprinodontiformes > Poeciliidae > Brachyrhaphis > Brachyrhaphis terrabensis. Next base: position 4,078 of record CAEGAG010184605.1, read on the forward strand.
ACACACACACACACACACACACTCTGATTATGTTAGATGTGATTTGAATATGACAGAGAATGGGAACCTGTGTACCAGGCTTTCCTTCTGCTCCCTGCGGTCCCGTTTGCCCAGAGAAACCCTGAAATGAATCAACCAAAAACAAACTCATTAAAAGAAAACATGAAAAACATCTGAACGCTGCTCAACTGTAAATAATCAACTTAAATGATTCATTTTCCATTAAAAACATAGAAATACCAGAAACTTGAGCAGAGAGTCAACAGCCAGATCTTCAAAGTGTTTCTGAGCTTCATAATGGTTTTTAGTTTTTATACGTCTCTGCAAAATCTCTGCACAATTTTATACAAAACCCAAGTTTTAAAAAACAAATTTAACTCAACTATAGTCAATTTAACCACCAAATTAAAATCTTCAGTTAGCTGTTTGTCTTTAAGCTAACGGTTTACAGACTCACCGTTGGGCCCGGTTGGCCAGGATGGCCCCTCAGTCCAGTCAAACCCTGGAGGAAATATATGGATAAATGAGTCACTTTGATCCAACATAAAACATGTTCACATATTTTCTGCCAGATTAACCTTGCTGCCTCTTGGTCCGGGTTTTCCAGGTCGGCCATCTTGTCCTCTGTTCCCCTTCAAGAAGGTCAGAGTATTAGCCTGATTCCATCACAAATTCATATTTTTATGCAAATTTTGCTTGAAAACAAATCAAGACATTGAATTAAATCAAACTAAAGAAAGAAAAAAAGCCGCCATGTTGGAGGAAACAGGTTTTTATTTATTTTTTTGGAAGAAATAAAATATTTTGTTGTGACATCACAATGTAGAAACACAGATCATCACTGACCTTTAACCCCTGGCTGCCCTGTTTCCCCTGCAGGCCGCTGTCACCGTCCGTCCCCTGAACGAGAAAATATCAAATCAGTCCAGCTCTTCGTCACAACGCCAAATCAGAGCCATTGGAAATAAAACAAATATGTAAGGATTAAAAAAAATTTAACATTTCAGACTAATCTTAGAATTATAAAAAATTCTAAGATTTTTTATAATTGCAAGAAAAAAAAGAATTGCAAGAAAAACATTTATTTTGAGATTAATTTTCCTGAATTTTTTTATTTTTATTTTGGAGTTTCAAAAGTCAAATATTTACAAGAAATAAAAAAATTGAGGTTAAAAAGCTGTAAATTTACAACTCTTCAAACACAGAAAATTTACAAAAGCCAAAAAAATTTAACTTCATACGAATCTCTGAAATTTCCAAGTTTTTTTCTATAAATTTCTTGAGATTAATCTCAAAATTTCAGAGTTTTTTCTAGCAAGTTTTTGACTTTTTGAACACAGAAATGTTTAGAATAATCTCAGAAAAGTTCACGAATAAACATGAGTTAGAAATAAAGCAGAGAGCTGTAAACTTTCCACAATGACAGATACATAGATCGAAAAGAAAAAGTGTAAATTTCTGAGATTTTCTAGAAAAAAACAAGTCGAATATTTAGGAGGAAAAACTCAAAAGTTTTTAGATTAATGTCAGAAAATCTCCAGAGAAAACTTGGAAAAGTCAAACATTTTTGTCTTTTCAAGCTCAGAAATTTCACAATTATTTTTCCTTAAAATTTCTGACATTAATCTCAAAATTTCTGAGTTTTTTGACATAAAAATTTACTCCTTTTTTAAAAAAAACAAAAAACAAAACCTACAATAGCTCCAATACGGCGTCATAAAGAGAGCAGGGACACCTCTATACTGTAGATTATTATTATTATCCTAATTATTATGATCGCAGTCCTTCAGTCTTTACCTCAGTACCTGCCAGGCCCGGCGGGCCGCTGACCCCTGGGAACCCATGCAGACCGACGGGGCCCCGCTCCCCCTGAGGGCCCCGGATGCCTGTGGCCCCTGGAACTCCCTGAGATAACCAAAAGTTTGTTTAAAATCAAAGTCTTTAAATCTTCATAACTAAACAATAAAGAAATAATAAATGTTGTTCCTACTTTGTCGCCTTTAGATCCTGCGTCTCCTTTGTCTCCATCGGCTCCTCTGTTCCCCTGTCAGGACAATAAAACACGGATAATAAAATAAAACAATCATATTTTCACACTGAAACACGAGTCGATCTAAAACACGACCCACCGTGGCTCCTGGGAAACCCAGATGACCCGGCCTGCCTGGCAAACCCTGAGAAAAGTAAAAATTACAAATATTAACAATTAACAAAAATGTAAGTAAAACAAGTAAAATAATACAGTAAAAAATAAAAAAAATATCTTTTAAATGGAATTAACTCAACAAACTACTGTAGAAAAGATCAATAATTCATGAAATATAAAAATATAGAATAAAAATCAGCTGAGCTGCTGAAAGAAGCAAACATTCATTTATGATGCAGTGCAGAGTTTGGCCAGCAGATGGCAGCGTGAGGCAGCAGGATTTCCTCATATCAACAGAACCGTTTGGGTTTTTTATCATTAATGCTACAAACAACACAAACCAGCTGAGAACCAGGTGAACTTTAGGACCTGAACTCACCATAGGACCCTCAACGCCAGGATCCCCCCGAGGGCCCACCGGCCCCAAAGGCCCCTGTGGACAAACGTCAGAGATTAAAACAAAAACTAACAGGAAGTTAAATATACTCAACTTTATGCATTTATACGATTAAATATGGCAACTGCAAACAGCACTCAAGATTTAAGATTATAGAATAGTCTATTGATCTCCACGTTTGTCAAAATAGCACAAAATTATTATTATTATTATTATTATTAGAACCACTTAAGATGGAGGGGAAAAAAGAGTAAATTTCTGCCAAAAAAATATGAATTTTTAAAATTAATCTCAGAAATTTTCAAGAAAGAACAAGGACATTTCTGAGTTTTAAAAGTAAAAAATTTGCAAGACAAAACCCTTAAATTTTTATGTTAATCTAAACAAATTATAGAAAAAATAAACATGGATTTTTAATTTATTTTAAAGTTCAAAATATTTGACTTGAAAATCAGAAATTTCCAAGTTTTTTCTAGAAACTTTCTGAGATTAATCTAAAAATTTCTCAATTTTTTTCTAGCAAATTTGTTTCAAATTTTACTTTTGAATTGCGGTTACTGAGGGGCCGCAAAAAAATTCTTCCAGGGTCCACAAATGGTCCCCGAACCTCCCTTTGAACACCCTTGATGTAAACCAGTTCTATGTTTCGTAATGTTCAACTCTGACCAACTTCCACTATCATGTTAGGCAAATTATTTAAATTGTTTATTGAAAACAGAAGCATTTTTACTTCCTCTCTCTATTCTGCTCCGTTTCTATAAAATACATTGAGGTTTGTGGTTACAAAATGTGACAAATTCAAGACGAGGTGAATATTTTAGCTAGTTTCCTTTAATTAAATGTAGAATCAATAACATATGAGTCAAAGAAGTGATTATTTGTATTATTAATGGAGGATTTCTGTTTAAAAACACAGAGATTTCCAGAGAATTAGCTCAAAGTCACATGAAAATGTTTTGTTGATTTAACTTACAGGATCTCCTTTAGGCCCGGCGGCGCCCATCAGTCCTGGATGACCCTGTTAGGAGGAACATAAAGTAGATTTTAACTCCTGCACCAACTTTGACGAGCAGCAACCAGAGCAACCTGAGCTCACCTGAGGTCCTCTGTGTCCTGGAGGTCCGATCTGTCCCTGCAGACCCAGAGGCCCCTGGACAGGAACAAAACGAAGCCATTTTACATCTGAACCAGAATCCAAACATGAAAAACTGAAAATCTGCAGCATAAACAATTCATACCTCAGGACCCTGAGGGCCAACACCACCAGCTGGGCCCATTTCACCCTACAAACAAACAAACAAACCACATTATTTATTTCTTTACACAAAAACAGCAAACAGTTCACAAAGTTTAGACATTAAAGTCAGTTCAGTTTGTTTCTGTGACACATTCAAAACCTGAATCATTACAAAACCTTCAGTAAATTGGAAAATACAGCATAAAACAAAGTGAAAATAAAAATAAATAGCATACAAGGTTCAGTTTTCACAAAAAACATCAGTTTTTGCTAAATTACGTTTTTTTTCTTAGGGGTTACCTAAAATATGTGATAGAAATGCAGCTTGGGAAGCTAAAATAGCTGGACGCTATGCTAGCTGACAGGCTATTGGCTGCTGTTTGTAGTTTTCTTGGCTCTGATTGGCTGAATCCAGAAGGGTGGAGGTAAGGAAGACTGTTAGCTTCTGTGGTAGCGCTAGCTAAGATGGTTTCCACTGCGGGAATTAAAGAATATTAAGGCATATTAGATGTTTGAATTGTTAAAATAGCCAATTAAAAGTGTTTTTCACAATTATTTGAGGATTTTATCTGCAAAAAAAATCTAAACAAAACATAAAATTAAGAGTATATCACTATTTAAACATGTTGTATAAGAAAGTGATTCTAAAAAAGCTTAAATTGGATCACATTTCTGTAGAAAGAGTGAATAAAAATCAGGTGCAAAAATGAAACTTTTGTTTCTGTTCAGTTTAATATTTTAAATCTAAACTCCTCTGTGTTTCACAAATCAGGAAATGAAGCAGGAACATAGATTCTTTGACAGAGGGGACAATATTGTTCCTAAAAACCTTTGACAAGAAAATGGGGCTTAACAGACAGCCCTGAGGAACTCCGTAACTAAATGGGGCATTTAAAGCTAATAAGCAGTTATTAAGAAGAAACTGTTGCTGCCAAAAAAATCTGTGAAGAGTTAGCAGACATTTTCTGAACAAAATTATTTGATTTCTATTAGGATTTTGTTAATAGGAGAAGGATCCCAAACACAGCAGGAAATCTACAACAAAATGGCTGAAAAATACCACAAGATTGGGAAATGATTAATAAAAACAGAGAATAATGTTCAATGTTCGAGGTTTTACCCTCGAGCCGTTAGCTCCTTGAGCACCAACTGGTCCAGTCAAACCCGGCGCTCCCTGCAACACAAGTCAAATTATGATTAAATAAGACATTTTAATGTAATAAAAACATAATTATAAAACAGTTGTGTTCTTACTGGTGGCCCCGGGGGGCCCGAGGGGCCGTCCAGTCCGCTCTCTCCCTGGAGGAAGACATAGGAAAAAAATTTGATTTCAGAAAAAAAATTCTTTTTTTGGACAAATTACATGAATCCTTAATTGTACAGAAAACCTTTCGGACTTCTTCTTCTCAGTTATGATGAACTCATAAATGTTTAACTCACGTCAGGTCCAGCGGGTCCTTCTTCCCCCACTGCACCTCGGGCCCCCGGGTGTCCCTGCAAAGAAGATTAAAAATGTTATCATAGGAAACACAAAACTACATTAGCCTCCATTTATCTAAAATGTGTTTATATTTCTCACATCTCATCACAAAAAGGCTCCCAAACTCAAACGATGAGCCAGTCTTGTTGTAAACAAACAACATTATTGTAATTTTTTTCTGATTTTTGGACATAATGCAGGAAACTGGATGTTTAGCACCAAATGCGACCTATTATACTTCCTTGAACAGGTTAGGATCGGTCTACGGCCTATTCAAAACCTGTTCACTACATTATTTTACACAAAATCATTTCTAGATGAGATTTTAGCTTGTATCACTAAAACCAGCCGACCAAACGTGCTGAAACTCAGCTGGGGTTGCTGGGTAACAGGCAGAGTTCCACTGGGGTTGCTAGGTGACGGGCAGAGTACCACTGGGGTTGCTAGGTGACGAGCAGAGTTCCGCTGGGGTTGCTAGGTGACAGGCAGTGCCTGCTGATTCGTAAAGTTTTTTTTGAAATGGCTAATTTTCCAAATATCATAAAACATAAATTTGTTGCTGTTTTTTTTTTGTTTTTTTTGTTTTAAGCACTTGGGTTGTTTTTAGAATCAGTTGAGACCCAAATGGAAACATAAAAATGGTCAAAATGTGAATTTTGCATAATAGGTCCAGTCTAAAGTTCAAAGATATTTGTTTTTGCTGCAGGAGGAAAAGACTCACTGGAGGTCCAACAGGACCAGGGGGACCAGGCAGTCCAGTTTCACCCTGCAGGAATAAAGAAAAGAACGCAAACATAAAAAAATCTCTAAAATAGATCAACAAGGTTTGGTTAAAACAATAAACCAATCATGTTTTTTGCAGCCACTAAACCCTCTTTATGTCTCTAAACTTAATTGATTTGCTCGTTAAAACCTCAAGTGCCCATTCTGACTTGGTAAACTCAGAACTTCCTCATAAAAACCTGATTTATAAGCCGTGAGAAGAAGATCTACAGCAGCTTTAAACAATAATAATGATTATTATTGATAAGTACCTTCTCACCAGGCCCACCAGTTTCCCCCCAGGGCCCGCGGTCGCCAACCAGACCCTGAAAACATGAAGAAGGAAAAAGATTGATGCTATAGAAACAGTACATGTTTCTCATAAAACATGTTTTCTATTTAACAGTGATCTTTTTAAATGTCTTTTCCTTCCTGATCACAGAGTTTTTATCCAGACAAGTTAGAAAATAGTCAAAATTAAAAAAGTTTCAGATAAAGGATGGAAGGACGGACAGACGGGTAGAAAATAAAGAAGACTGGATAGATGTATGGATCAACAGAAAGACAGATGGATGAAAATGTTTAGCTAGTAGCTGGCTAATTACACCCTGAAATGTTTCTTTTCCAAACAATTTCAAAGCAGAACCTGAATTAATTAAAAACAACAAACCTTTCATCATTTAACATCTAATCATTAATGTCTCACCTCATCGCCTTTCTCTCCTTTTGGTCCTCGTTCTCCTCTGTGGCCCCACGGCCCCTAATGAAGGAGAAACACAACATGGAGAGATTTTCATGATAAATGAGCCCAATGAGCTCTGCTGAACTTTAACGGGTTAAAACCCGATCTGTCCTCACATGCAATCCAGGAGGTCCAGGAGCCCCGGGCTGACCGTCTGCCCCATCGTCCCCATCTCTGCCTGGGGTCCCGGGCCGTCCTGGGGGCCCTCTGGGGCCTGGGTCCCCCTGCAAGACAACATAAACCCAACAGTCCAACTGGAATCCTGCTTCATATATTGGAAGCTCTGAAAAGGGACAGGCGTCCCTCAGGGCTGTGTGTTCGGTACCCAGTTCATCCATTTCTGAAAACCAGCAATATTATTTAAAATCAGTGTAAAATGTGGAGATCCAGGAGGGGCTCAGAGCGAGCCACTGCTCGGGATTAAACCCTGAACTCTGACCTTTTAGAAACGTTCACTGTCAGAGAACCAGAAAACAAGAAAAGACTTTGGATGAAATGTCAGAAAAATAATGGAAATTATGCTTAAATTGCAAGCGAAACTATTTTAGGGTGAGGATGTTCAAAGTGAGGTCCAGGGGCCATTTGCGGCCCCTGGAATGATTTTCTCCTTTCTCTATATTTCTACCAAAAACTGATAAAAGTCTTCAGTCTGGTGTTTTGGTCTCAACTAAACCTTTTCTTTTGTTTATTTTGGAAATTTAAAATGTCTTCCAGTTCCTGTGTTTCAATTTAAAGTTCTTTTGAGAATATGTTCTTGCATTATTATTACCAATATATTAATTGAAAATGGTCTCAAAATAATATTATCTATTATAATGATATATAATATACGATAATAACTTCTATTGTCCTGTTTTTTCATTTTGTTTTAAAAATTTACCATTTCTCCAGGGATCCCTGGTTGTCCATCCTCTCCAGGTTCACCATGCGGCCCCTGGAAATTAGGGAAAAATAAAAATAAAAAGGCTCATGTTTTGCTTTATTAGTTTTTTAAATGAAGTATTTTTTTGCTACCTGTATGCCGGGTTTTCCCATCTCTCCACGAGGTCCTGCAGGTCCATCATTAGTCTGCAAGCTCACCAAGAAGAAAGTAATTTAATAACTCAGTGCTACATAAAAAAGGCTGGTAGTGTCACGTCATACTTACAGGCCAACCAGCCGACAGTAGCTGGTAGAAATTAGTTTGCTGCAAATAAAAAGTTAAAAAAGGTCAAGAATTAGAATGAAAAAAATGTCACTTTTTAACATTTCAAGCAGGTAAAACCCATTTTTCAGCGTAACAGTGAATATTTGACCAGGAATCTGGGTTTAAAGTGCATTCAGCATCACCAGAAAACCAGAAAACAGACTTTATTTCTGTCATGCCTGCTCTGTGATGAAGCTGCGGTTCTCCATCACGCTGCGCGCATTAAACAACTTGCAGCTGCAGCCGGTGCAGAGGCAAAACAGATGGCTGCAGAACACCGGTTTGCACGCACTACAACTGCAACACCAGGATTTTACATCAATCTGGAGGCCAAATGTCTCCAGATCGGGAGGAACGTCTCAGACTTCAGAACTAATGGTGAGTGGATGCTTCAAGGTTTCAGTTTATCCTAATTAGGTTAATAAAAAACACATCTGTCTCTACAAACTGACAGGAAAAGCTAATAGAAATGCAAAACATTTATAGTTTTCTGTTCCAAAAAAATAGCAAAAGTAGAACTACTAACAGGTAAGAAGTAGAAATCCAAGAAATTACTTAAAAAGTATCTGGTAAAAAGTCTACTTAGTTATGAATCATTTAATATTTAAAAATTACATAATCAGACGGACCAAAATATAAAGTTGAATGGAAATTTTGGTATTTTAAGGAACCAAAATGATAATAATTTATATAAGTAACAAAAAAATAAAATAAAGCAAAAGAAAATTTTTCAAAATCAGTTTCTTTCAACAAAAAACTAATAAAACTTCAACAGAAACTGTCTCTGTCTGGTGGATTTCTGGTTAAAACATGTTATTCAATCTGTGTAACTTTCCTCCACACAGATTGAATTTTAATAGTTTATTTTGCTCATTTTGACTTGTAGCATGGATGGCACTGCAATCAAAAACTTGACAAACACAAATAAAAACTTTAAAAAAAACACACCCAGATTAAAATAGTCGTCTTTAGGACACAAGTTACATAAAGAGGTTGAGTTTTTAACCACTAAACTGAACACAATAACTGCATTTAACCATTTCTTTTATTATATTTATTGATTCTCTCCAGCAATTTACATTAATTTGGAATTTATCATTGTGAAAAAAAATTTATTTAAGGATTTTTTTATTATGATAAGATAAATTTGTGTCTCCAGAAACAATGTAGTTAATTTTACCACTTGTTAACACTGGTAGCTGGTTAATAATACTGACTGTACCTTAAAAGCAGCCCATTCCTCAGCTGTGTTCCTCCACAGATAAAATGTTGGTAAACCTGGACGTCCTGGTGACCCCGGCTGGCCCATTCTACCCGATCTGCCTTTAATGCCTTTTATACCCTGAAAATATTGAAATTTAAAACAATATTTAGCTTCTAATTTATATTTAACAACATAAAAACATCTTTCAATAACAGAATCCCAATAAAAAAGCCAAAAGAAAACAAAGCATGAATCTAAAACTTGGACTATCCTGACATCTTCTGAAACTTAAAACTGATAATAGTGAAACATATTTACAATATTTATGTTTTTAGAGAATTAAAAAAGAAGAACTTAAAAGTTAGAAAGATTTTTTTTTACATCAAATAGTTGTAGTCGCAAGTCTTCTCTGTTTTTAGTTTTGGATGACAAACATGCTAACTTGGAGCTAGCATGCTAATACTACAAGCTAGCGTTAGCATGGGAGCACAGCTAAACTCAAAGCTTCACTTACCTTTTCACCTTTGACCCCAGCAGGACCAGGATCACCTGGGCATCCCTATGAAAACAGCAAAACAAAGACAATAAAAAATGTTTGGAAATAATAATATCTGAAAGCTAACGCCACGCATTGCTCCTGTATACATATACGCTACTGTTAGCCCTGCAGTACAGCCAGCTGCCAACTATTAGAAAAATAGTAGCTAAAGCTATAAAAATGTAGCAACCATTTAAGCATAAAAACTATTAGTGAGAATTTCATAGTCTTAATTATTGATGTTTCTGAAGCTGGAGCTCTAATCACTGAATAAAACTTCAGTTTTATCTGTAAATAATCATTAACAAACTCTGTCCTCATCACTCCAACACTCCTTAAAAAGCATGTTTATTTCACCAAATTACTAAAAGTAATGTCAGCCATCAAATGTAGTAAAAATATTCCAGTTGGAAGAAAGTAATGGAAGCTCCAGCTCCTCTCTCATACTGTATTAGCCAAGCTAGCAAGTAAAAACTAAATTTACAAATGCAGCAGCACAGAAAGTTGCATTTTTTCTTAAGCAAAGACATAAACAAAAATGTTTACAGCAGCTCAGCTATGGGCTGCAATAAAAAGAAATGAGAAACCATATGCTACAATGCATACAATGCTTGTAGCATTGTATGCTAATGCTACAAGCTAGCATTAGCATAAGAGCACAGCTAGCGTCAGACGTTTAGGAAAACAGAATTTTATCAAAAAATTAAAAAATGTTAATAGTTGTAGGACAATTCCTTTTTGACATTTAGGTAAATAAACTATAACAAATACAGGTAATAATCAAATAACTACAAACTGTAACAAGTAATCTAACTATAATAAATGAAATAACTACTAACTATACTACATGCTAATTTATAATTATAAGAAATAACTTAATCAAATAAGTGTAAACTATAATAGCTAGTACTAGTAACTAGTACTATAAACATAATAAATGACTATAATCAACTTAATCAAACACATTTCAAGTCAAAGCTCAATAAAAATAAGATGAAATCATAACAATTACTAACGTTAATTAACACTTTCAGTCCAGTAGAAGCCTAATCAAAGCAAAACATTTTTAATTTAAAGAACATAATAATATTATATAAATCATGTTGAAGTTTTAGCTCAGTTCACAAATAGTTTCTTAGTATAGGGTCTGACTGACTGTTTATTTGGAATCCATTTTTTAAAATCTGCCTTTCACATGCAGCTGATGTGGTGGAAAAGTTTAAAACTTCAAAAATCTGAATAAATAAAACATCATAAACCAAGTAATATGTCAAATATCCCATGCATCTTCTTGGAAATGTGTTTTTACCAGTCATCAGTCCAACTCTATTACTAACAGAAGATCTAACGTCGTACATGAGAAGAGTGAAACCAATAACCTCCTCTCTCCAGCCGGCTCCAATCACAGTAATTATGCTGAGTGGGCTTGTGGATTTTATGGCAACATGACTCCAGATGTACGTAGCCAAGCAGGCAGTCTGCATTTGGCTCCATCTACCCTGCAGTCACTCGTTTCCTACACCAGGAAACCCAATCAACAGGAATCAGCTTCAGTCCTTCAGACCAATCAGAAGTGAAAGGTTAACAGTGTCACATTGGTAACGTTCTAAAAACCAATGAGGTCGCTCCATGTTCTCGCATGGCGGCATCAAAGGCATGTGGATCGACGCGCCTGAGCGATGAGAACCGTCGCTGATGGGTTTCAGATGGCGGCTGACAAAGAGCAGCTCAGAAAGCTGTGAGACCAGAACCATTTATCTCTAAGAGCTCATCTTTTCCCACTTTCAGCTCCACTCTGATATAATGCATGCAAACTGGAAATCACTTCCATGTTTGGGGGGTCTTGGTCTCATTTATGGCCTTGGCAACAGCGATGCCAGGAAACATTTCTCATCCAGAATGAGCCGAGCAACACTTCTCTTTGCGGTGGATTTCCTGTAATTGCTACAAGGTGAACCATTATGGTTCCTTGAACAAGTTAGGAAAGGTTTATGGGCGATACAGAACATGTTCATTACAATTTCTGCACAAAGTCATTCTTACATGATGAGATTTTAGCTGTCTTGTCACTTTAAATCTAAATAAGCTGCTGCTGGCCACGCCCCCTAACTCAACGTTCACACTCCCAAATGAAAATGGCTGCAAACAGATGCACAGTTACACAACGGTACATCTTTGAAAAGCAGAAGTGGAGCCTCGTCCACAAAAAACAAGAATGCAGCAAGTGGTTTCTGGATGGTAAGTCAACAACAAAACACTTGTCTTTTCCAGCAGCCATTGTACAGCACATACAGTGGCAAATCCAGCTGACGCTCAGCTGTGTTGCTAGGTAATGGAGAAGTGTGACTTAACAATCAGGAGATTATCAAAATGGCTTGTTTTCCTGACACCAAAAAACATTAACTTACCGCCATAAAACAGCTCTGGAATTTTTTTAAGCACTTGGGCTTCTTTTAGAAGCAGTAGAGACCCAAAAGGAAATATAAAAATGAGTAAAATATTAATTTTGCAAAGTATGTCCCCTTGAAGGTAATTATGGCATTCACAATTTATTTATTTTTTTTTATATTGCAACAGATTTGCTCCATGTTGCATCACGAGGGCTTCTGTATACACTTGTGCACTGTTATGTTTTGTACATTTTAGAACATTTTAGAAATAGAGCCAACAAGAATGCAGCAAGTGGTTTCTGGATGGTAATGAAACACGTTGTTTTCCAGCAGCCATTGTACAGCGCATGCAGCAGTAAAGCCAGCTGACCAAACATGCTGGAACTCTGCTGGGGTTGCTAGGTTAAGGGTCAGTTCCTGCTGATTTGTGACGTTACATTCCGAAGGTTTTTGAAAAGGTTCATTTTCCAGACACCAGAAAACATGAACTTATTGCCAGAAAATGCTCGGGCTGCTTTTAGAAACAGTAGAAACTCAAATGGAAGCACAAAATTGTGCGAAATGTAAACTTTGAGTTATTAGTCCCCTTTAAAAGTGAGTCACAAAGAGCATAAAGACAGACTTACATGTGGTCCAGGGGCTCCCATCCTGCCGGGTGGTCCCCTCCGGAGCCTGTACGTTTTCCCATCAGATCCCAGGACCAGATCTCCTTCTCTGGGTACAATGGTCACAATCCGAGGGCTTCCTCTCTCTGGTTCTGTTTCTTTCCCTTCATGCTTGTTTCGATGCACCGGTGATTTGGTGGTCTGGACAGAGATCGGGGCCTGACTAGTTGCAGGTGAAACAGTGCTGATCTCCTCTGGAAATTCCTCTATTAGTTCATTTGATTCAGTTGAAACTCCAGGAGTCTTGGGAAGCAGAGGAATTGCCAGTGAGGGATTCTTTGGGGAAACTCTAACATCCAAGTCGATTATATTATCCGAGGGTTTTAGAGGAAACACCACTGAAGTCCTAGAGTCTGTCTTTTTCTCTGTTGTAATGTTCTCCTCCACTTTTTTAGACGACGCGTCCGGTTTGCCCTTCTGGCTTCCCTTCAGTCCATTTCTAGAAGGTTTCCACTGAGGGTTCACGACTCCACCGCCTTGAAAGATGGGATCTAACAAATCAGTGTCCTCTTCAATCACAAAAACATCTCCACGTCCCACTGAACCCTTTCGGTTCGGCCTGGAAGGTATCGTCCCATCGCCACGAGACAACGCTTGTCGCTGAGATTCATTCTGTAGAGAAACAAAATAATTAGGTACTGATTTACAGAGACAGAGTGATTTGGTTTAATCTACAATCCAAACTGCATGTTTGAATCTTCGCAGATGTGATTTATTGTCTGGAACATATAACAAACAATGACGACATGTTGAATTTTCAAACACATCCTACAAACAGAAAGACCTAAAATACACGATGAACAATATGCTCCCAATTATTGTTATCATTATTGTGTCCAGCTGCCTTACTGTTTCTTTGAGATTAAAGGAAACATTACTGCATATTTCTGGTCTGATCTGTTCCAAGTCTCACTGGGATTTGGATTTGGATCGACACAAAAGCAACACAAGTCATTTTATTTCCAATAAAGAAACATCCGGTCATCCATCCATTGTCATCTACACTCGCTTGTCCCAGACAGGTCACCAACCCAAACCACAATCTGGTGTAATGAAAAATCTGTATTTCTTACTAAAGTCTTACTGAAGTCTGAGCTTATGGTTTATGTTATGTTTTCCAGGTGTTTTCACACCTGATAGTCTGGTAGATTCGGTTCATTTGGGGACCAAATTTGCAACGTTTGTTACATTTTCATCTGGTGTGGTTCTCTTTCACACTGAGCCAAATAAACCAAACCCTTTGGAAAAGCTGATCCCATCCTCGCCTGTAGGGGCGCTGCACCAAGAACCATCGAAGGAAACAACACAAAAATCCCAGAAGACGACACTGAGTGCAACTTTCCTCATCGTGAAATGGAGTAGCATCAGATTTCAGCAGGATTTCTAAGGATTTCTCTTTAGACTGGTTCACATATGCATTTGAACGGCACCAGAGTGAACCGACACCGAGGTTTGTAGATGGAGTTTTGGAGTTTTTTGGTCTTATTATGGATTCACATGGATTTTCTAGGCAAACAAATTGATTAAAGTGAACTGGACTGGACTGGTGGGACTGTCCAACGAGTCCATATTATGCTTATGGACTTGGTTCTTCTGTGTTTCCTCTTTGAGGGTCAGCTGGTTTCTGCAGCTTCCAGACTTGCAGATAAAGTCTTTTCTCAGATTGACTTTTCCTACATTAACTTCCCAAAAGTTCTCACAGACTTTTTAAAGAAATATTTTGCATTTCTTCTGTTTTTAGGTATTAAAGACATGTTTTCCAGAGCTCACCCTACAAGATTCCTCAACAAATCCTGACTTAGTGCTTTCAACCACACCGGGATCTGAACCAAGGATCCTCTAGCTGCCACCAACTGCAGCCCGTAAAAACAAACAGTTGACAACAACGGCTGCAACCTGCATGCAGTTCTTTACCAAGTCTATGCCGTCGCAAACAGACCACAAAAAGAAAGGGTGTGTTTTCTTAAGATCCACTCAAATCATTTTCAACCCCATTTGTAGTTTAACTGTTTAATTACTTTTGAGCTGTGGGTAAACGAGATGCTAAAGTACTGTGATTTCTCAGTGTGAACAAGATCGGTCTGCGGTCCAATGACTCAAAACCACTTTCTGGTTTTTAAAACAAACAGCAGATTCTGCGGTGTCCAAAACTAACACACGTCACCAAACCCGACGTATGTTTGTTTGGTAGCCGTGCTGGAAACCCGACACCCGCATCCAAACTGTAAAACGTTTGGCCACGAGAAATCGCAGCTCAGTTAAAGATGCAAAGAAGAAAAAAACCAAAGGCAACTCAAACTACTGGAGAAAAACTATGTTTTTGTTGTATTTTTTTGCAAATATTTATGTTCAAAAGCATCAAAAACCAAAACAAATGAGAGCCATCTCCAGGTTACAAGTTAATATGGATAAACATAAATAAATGTAATTTGGAAACAGTTTTTTTTTAAATGTTCTGTTTAAATCTGATTGGTTGCTGTAAAGTAAAGAGAAACATTGTTGCCATTTCATGTAGGAACGTTACCATAGTTACCATCTTTTCTCCTCAAGGACAGAATCTGTTTTAAAGATATGACAATCAAAATTTATCAGTTTATGTTCAGTTTAAAACAAGCAGAAAAATTTTTGAACTCTTATAAACGAGACAAAAATCAGAAAAAGACCAGAATAATTAGCATAACAATGTGATAAAAAGAAAACAATAAAAAGAAACCAGAATAAAATGAATAAAGTTGATGTGGTGAGGATAAAATTGAGATAAAATGTCTAAAACCTTCCAGGAAAACAACTGATAAAAAGACAGGGAAACAAAAAAAAGTATTTATATTCATATATCTAACAATTACAAAAAAATACCACAATAAAAGCTAGGACTGGATAAAAAAAACATGACGACAAAAGAAAGGATGAAAATAAACAAATAAATAAAAAATTACAATAAAAATTTTTATAAAACAAAGAGAACAAACCAAAAAGTAATCCTAGCAGCAAATTTAATTGAATAAAATTATAAGAAAATCTGATGAAAATTAATTTAAAAAATGAGAGAAAAATAAAAATAAAGCAGGTCAAAAATGCGATTAAAAACAGGATAAAATCAGGGTAAAATTGGGACATAATCTAAATGAAATTCAGAATAATAATTTCAGAATGAAAACAAATAGTAGGTAGGCCTTTAGTGTTGCATTTATGCCCCCTAGTGTCCGTTCCAGACACATTTTTAATAAATCAGATTATTTAATACCCATCATTGGTCTGGATGTGGATATAATTACATCCAAATTAGATTCCTGCTTCAGCATGTTGAACTTATTTTATCTAACACATGACTGAAACATTTATGATCTAATTAACCTTCTCTTTCAGAGAAACTTTTCATGTAATTTCACCAGGATTTGAACACTAGTGAGTAATTTTATCACAACATGACCAAATAATCACAGATCAACTCATTTATAAAGGTTTTTCTTTGACCAGATATCAAATATTAGACATAATGAAAGCACAAAGTGAGTCCTGACTTCACCCGGCCTGTCAAATCACCAACGGTCTGCAGATCGGCACAAGACCAGACGAAGGGGCCCGAATGAAAACAAAGGTTGTTTTTCTTATTCTACTGTTTCTGTCGTCTCAGGCAACATTCAGGCAGGCAGCCGCAGCTGATAAGCCGACACTGGATCTGTTCTGGTGAACACTGACCCTTCACATGATCCCCTCCAGGCTGGGAGATAAGCTGATAAATGTCATCCTGATCAGACAAGCAGGTTCTGAAAGTACAAAGCAGTTCAGTAACCAACAGCTAGCTCGCTAGCAGACTATTCTACATGTCAGTTCGTCCATCAACAAGCCACCAGTCTGTATGAAAGTGGCTAAAAGCACCGTTAGGGTGGCTCTCTCATGAAATATGATCTTTGTTTGAATGCTCTACAATTTAACAGCTTATTAACAATAAACCTAATTTAAATTTTCAGATTTACTGTAAAACACTTGGAAGGTTTACCAACATACCTAAAACCAAGAGAGTTGGAAAGAGAGCATGTCGCATTCACGTGACTTTATTTTAATAATCAATTAAAAATGGGTGGTTCAAGACGAAGCAGCTAAATGTGTTTCACAAATGTCATAACCATCAAACTGCCAACAATATCCAGAAGCAATAAAATAAACGCATGCATGCATACACCCTCTGGGTGCTGGAAAATATGGTAAGTCCGCCAAAAATAAGACAAATCAACTGGATAAAAAAGCCAATTAAAAAAAAACCAATTTAATGTTGTACAAGTTTAAAAGGGCAAACAATGGGCAGTGAAGATTAAATGAAGCCTCAATTCTTTTGTCTCAAGTTGAGATTTAAGTGTTTGAAGGACAAACCAAAGT
>CAEGAG010184607.1:0-33848 GCA_903067065.1 Brachyrhaphis terrabensis
AAAAATTTTTTTTCCTCTGAGATTTTTTTTCCTGAGCTACTGAAAAAAAAAAAAATCCTGCCATTTTTTTTTTTTTTTCGGTGGCCCTAATCCTCTTCCGTACGTTTGCCAGAACAAATCAGACATTTTTTTTCAACAACACCGCCAAAATCCTCTTAGCCAGTGATAATATTAAGACCTTAATCATTAACAAAAATACAAAGCATCTTTCGGGGCCCCCGATGCGCCGGGGCTCCGAGCTGCAGCCCCGGTAAACCCATGCTAAAATCCAGGTTTGATTAGCAGCACAAGCCAGTAACAACCCATTTCTATCCATAAACTACTGCAGAGCTACTATCCAGCAATTTTTAGATGCATTCCCACTTCTGCACACCTGAATCAAATGAATGGCCTCTGCTGAGCTAAAATATGCTGGTGAACCTTTAGATTCAGGTGCGGTGGAGAAGGGAGGCATCTTAAAGTTACAGGATAACAGATCTTGAGAGATAGACTTGGGCGCAGCTGCTCTACTCATGCAACTTTTGAATGCATGCCCACTCCAACACACTTGAGTCCAATGAATGGGTAATGACCAGGTCTTTGCAAAACTTGCTGACATCCCAAGGTGTTATTTCACCATTTTGATTCAGTTGTGAAGGAGAAGGAATGCTTTCAAAAGTTGTAGGACAGTGGAGCTCAAGGATTGGAGTTGTAGACTCCTGGCTTATACTGTTCGTTCACTTCTTACTGTAGGACTGAATTTAGGGGTATTCTTGGTGTGTTTTTTTTCATTGCGAACTTGGAAAATTTGACTTCCAATTATAAATAGTAGACAACATCATTGAAGACACATGTAGGTTTGCCCAATGTCACTTCTTAGCCTCATGGCACACTCTATAAATAACTGATTGAATGAAAACATGCATTCCCTCATACACAGCAGTTTTGTTGATTTTATGCAGCAGAGGCTATCAGCAAGCAACTGAGAAGATAATAAACAAATGTGAAAGAGAATGGCATTGGCATTTTATGTGACTGTGAAAAAACAACATCAAACATAATGGTTTATATATTTGTCAAAGCACGGGCTACCTCAGTTTACATCACCATAGAGACAATGGCTACCAAAAAGAAGATACTTGGCCATTTGAAGCACATTTCTAGAGCCATGCAAATGTCTTTTAGCCTTTTATTTTATAGAATATACTGCAAATCCTTATAGAGGGTTTCAAATTGAAACTCAGTTTCATCAGATAGTCTCAATCTCAAAGTTAGATTGGTTTCAGTGAGGGAAAAAAAGATCTTGAGTAGACCTGAAAATTAAAACAGGCAAAATGGGACCCGCAACACACGTTGTCATGAATGCTCCCCCGGGGCGGTAGGCCCCCCTCCTTTCCTTAATGACCACAGCCTGAGTAACCCATTAATTACCCCAGACATATCTTGTAACTGGGTGAGAAATATAACCTGCTCTCTAGGCTAGAGTCTGCACCAACGTGACTGATAGTGAGTGTAGAAGCCTCAGCGTTATCCATCTCCAAATGACCTTAATATTTCAAGAATAATGTGTTCTTTTATCCCCATTGTCTTAATGTAATAATTTCTCATAATAATATAAAGGCTGTGGTATTGTTGGGACACTCATATAATTGCCTAGCAGGAACCTAATGAGAAAAAATCCCAAACCCATAGATTCTTTGGCATGTAATGAGGTTGTACAACCACTCTGGATTCAAAATGATCTTTTAGCCATGGCTACTAGCAGGTGCCAGATAATGATCTGATCAACAAAGGTTAAAACCCGTCAGAGGATGGCTCGGAGGAGGATTCTATTCTCCTCTGAGCTAAGAAACAGTCTTAAGATCCTCGCCCCTCTGCTTAGCTTCTGTATGAGTCAGCTGCTGACTTTCAGTCCCAGCATCCCACAACCACCTCAAGCCCTCTGTGTGTGCTTGTGTCTCACCAGGCTGTAATACCATTATAATCTACCACTATTAAGCTTTCTTCCCCACCCTTAATCCTTGCTTTAATTTTGTTTGCCTCATCTCTTCTCTATTAAACGTGTTTACCTTTATGTGAGGTCATATCTTACACTGCTGTTGACTGTATTTTGGCAATTGTCCTGATTTTAGTTTTTAGTCACACTTTCATGTTTCAATTCAGAAAACAGTACAATCATACAAAAGTAATGATGGTAACTCAAATACAAATTATGATTTTTAAGGCAAAAGAAGCTTTTCAAACCAACCCAGACTTATGTTAGAAAGTACTTTCCCCATAAACCTCATAACTAATGCATCATCATTGGCAGCATTAATAGACATCTAGGTTTTGTAGGAACCATTTATGTTTTGTCAGGTGGTACATTTGTTGGCAATCTGAAACATGTAAGTGTGGCAGAGAATGAAAAACAGAATAAAAAGGGGGAGAATACATTTTCAGGGCAAAGTGATTCAAAACTGCCTTCCTCATGCATCCTCCTTGAATGACTGAGTTCAGTCTTTGTTTTCCTTTGAGCTTTTTCTTTTTTTTTTTTTTTTTTGGTCTACAGTTTGAATCTTCCCAGACTCTGCAGTGAAGTTTTTATCATAGCATAGCATGCAAAAATATGCCCCAGATTTCATAGTCTAAAGGAACTATAGAAACAACAGCTGACAGGAGTATACCCACCCAGGTGGAGTATCCTTTTGTCTTTAAACATGCTCATAAGCGCTCTTGCATTTTTCCAGTGATTGCTGAGTACTTTATCAGGTCATTAAAACTTAGGTGTGACATCTCCTGGCTGTCAGATTGACATGTTTTTGCCATAGAAAGTAATTTTTAGTCAAGCTGAAGCCCACTTTGACGATCGGTGCTCTTGTTCACAGCTATATGTTTGTAAGGAATATTCCCAGAGGTGTCAGCCTTGTCAGCTTCCCATATAGGTCCTGGTGGGAGGCTTCTGCAGGAAACTTTTGTTTCCTCTGCAAGGGGAGGTATGGCTGTGCATTTAGACATTGCTTTGTTTGGTGCTTGCTGGTGTGTTTTGAGGACGCAAGAGTGTTTGTGTATCTTGGCATTGTTTCAGCAATAGGGAGCTGCCAAATAATCCCTTTATTATTCGCTTTTCTGAGAATCCGCTCTTATATTTCTTCCTGTGAACTATACAGAGTTTGATATGGTACATGGTACCAATCAAAAGCATTTCCTATTTTGTTTTGTAGCTTTTCATCACAATTTTACATCATTTACAGGTTTTGGGTGTGACAATAGAAAATGGGAAGAAATTAGACTGAATACATCTTCAAAGAAACATAATCCAGGAGAAACAAATATCACATATTTCTAATGTTTACAGTGTGTCCTGTGTGTATAATAGTGTAATCTGAAAAGCAGAAAGTGGGATAGAGGCTTAATTTTCCATCTCTGAAGCAGGATGCAGAGGAATATGCAAGTTAAGAGTTTTTTGGGGGTTTTTTTGGTGCCGAGGCTTGCTGTTGAAACAACAAGAGATATTGTTTCAAAAAGGTCCTTTGTGGCCCTTGAGTTTGAAAAGTCTTTGAAGGTAAACAACCGAAGGGGCTTTAAACAACGTGTCTATGTGTGGAAACACAGATCAGCCGTTCATTGTCGGCTGAGTGGAGTGCAAACCACTCGCCTCTGGTGAGATCTCGCTCTCCTCACCTTATCTCCTGAGCTGTGCTGAAAAACAACCCCCCTCCAACCACTCCTGCCTATCTCATGGCAATCGCATTTTCCTCAGTTCAGAACAGATCCGTTCGTTTCACATCTCATCTCTACCTCTGAAAGAATTGTATTTCACTACATAATAAAGCTCTGGGTTCCATATAAACAGCTCATGTTTCCCTCAAACTTTTTTAAAGCTCTGCAACCGAATAAAAGAATTCCCCATGCTATACAATTTACCCCAGTTCTAATTTGTCAGAAATATTGACATTTTAGGTTAAGGTGAATTAGATTGCTCCTTGATTTCTGTGGGCTGAACTTACAAAACCAGTGAAATGAAGGCATATGATCCTGTTGATAGCAGAAGGCCATCAACAAAAATATATGCACATACATATATATATAGCGTGAGACTAGATAAAGAAAAATAATCAAGTTAATTTCAGGATCTGTGATTATTTAATCAAAATAATTACATTTTACTTGAAAACCATATATCAACAAATAAACATCACAGACCATTCCTGCTGCTAATCTATTAAACAGATACACTAGATCATCCACAAATATATTTGTTATTCTTAATCTGTTGAGGTTAATCAAATTTAATCACAATCACATATTGACAAAATGAACACTTTCAATTCAAAAACCCCTTTTGCTCCTGAATTATTGAATGAATAGACATATAAGCTCAACAGCAAATTCAACCATCAGTTTGGTGCAAAGTGCTATGCTTCCCATTCAGCTTTCAAGTGTTTCAGGAACCCCTGATGATTTGTGGAGCTTCTTTAGAAATGTGAACTTTGGAAACCTGTGTTGTTATATCATGTTTTGCATTGAGATCTCTTTTGTTTGATTCCCTTTAGCAAAATTTTCAAGCAGCCGTAGTTTTTACCAGCATCTCATTAGATCATTTTTAGAAGCAAAAGTGAACCCCCAGCCATCGCTTTGTTTGTGGATTAGTTATAGTTTGTGCGTCAGATTTATGGGTGTACCTGAAATACACAACAAAGGTGTTAAATTGTGTTCAAATTTTTAACGCGTTACAATCTGTAAAATTGATAGTAAAGTGTTAAAGTTCCACCCCTAATAAATATATTTATATATAAATTATAAATAGGCAAATGCCTACCTATATGTCCATCAAATCATCCATCCATCATGTCTTTTGTATTTATGCTTTGTACATGCGACGCAACTGTCAGAAACACTGATTATGTGACTGCTTCTGTAAATCAAAGGCAAACTAAATCATTGAACACTTTTTCAGTTTATCCACCGAATAATTACAGTTGTGAAAAAAAAGCATTTGTATTTGAGATTACTCTTTGAAAATCCCATATCAGCCAAAGTTTAAATCTAGCTTATCTTTAGGTAATATTTGTAGCTTTTACTCACCTAAACTGTTTTTGAAACACGATCTTGCCACAGTGTTGTTCTGTAAAACACTAATTTCATGTCAGAACGCTGAGATGTGGGGCTCGTGTTCAATGTGCTCAATATTTCCTTCAGAGACTGTGGGGCATGAGAATCGATCTGAATCTGTGTTCACATTCGCTTCTGCTGGAGTTAATAGACCCAGAGCCGTATTGAAATTGAAAACATGTTGCACTGACATACCAGCCAGCAATCACAGTCTAATCTCTCTCCAAGAAGACTGAGAAAGACACATGTTAAAAAAAACTTTGCCTTGACAGTCACTACCACTGGGATTCAAACATGGTTATTTTAATGTTACAGAACTGATTTTACCAACCTCTTACCTCTGTAAGCCATAGGCAGCAACACATATAAACTCTATGGCATGAACATTAACTTGAAAGAAGAAATGAACCTTGCTCATTTCAATTCTAGTTATCTGGAGTCATATTCGGTTGTTTTACCCTTTGTCAGAATTGAAGGGAAATGTCTTGCGCACCCTTTGTTTTGAGTTAACATTTGCCAAGTGACTCAGCAGTCACTTCAGACACTTCTACCGAGGCAATAGAGCATAGAGTATGTCTAGCTGTCGAAAGAACTCCCTGCTGTTTGTTTTCCTAAACACATTTTCTTGACCCTGATGAGAAACATCACAATCAAATGAAGGAGGTTTTATAAGGACTTGGGGAAACAAAAGCATGTTGCTAAAAGAGAGAACATAACAGCCACCTTGCTTTGGATTAAGAAAAGGAGTCTTGAAGAGGTGCAATAGCTACTATAGCTTGGCTATAGTTGTTATAACAGATGAACATGGCACCTTAAAGCATCTCCAAATTATTTCCAAGATTTCACCAGACTTCTGTGGCCTTAAACTACATCCAAAGGTTTGCCTTCAAATAACTGAAGTGTCTGAGAAATTTCAAATACCATGACATTGATGTTGAACCTCTGATTTTAAAGATAAAGATTGGGTGTATGCTTATGATTCCAATTTCAGTATTTACATGTGCAAAGCTGGCAGAGACATACCGGTAAAAACTTAGATGGCTTTGACAAACATTGGTCCAGTTGGGCTGAATTAAAATGGACTCCACACTTTTTAGAATGTCTTTCTAAAAATGTAAAAAAAAGTATAACATTTATTCCATTTCACAATTGTGCAATAGTCTGTGACATAATACCTCAATAAAACCTGCTCAGGTATGTGGCTTTAAGGTGACATATAATAAGAAAGGTCAATGGCACTTAAGCTATCTACAAAAAGCAGGACTTGTAGATAGCTTTCAAAAATACATTGTACTCTGAATAAACTGCAAGGCATTGTAATTGTTTCCATTTGAGAAAAGATGGCTCTCCATTTCACAGTTTTCTGTTATTGTAAAGCAGCACTGAAGTGCAAACACTTGTTAAAAACAGGCTAACATTTTAGAGATTGTAACCGCTGCTGGAGGTGACCTGAAAGCTTTCCCAGGTCAGTAAGAATGCTAATGTGCAATCTTTAAGTAAGAAGACATCACAGTGAAGCTTTACTCCAGCTGGGCCAAATAGGACTCATTTCTGAGGGAAGACAAGATGATTGCGTTGTCCTGCAGGTACAAACCAATTCTGTACTTTGAAAATTCAATTCTGTCATAGAGTTTTATTGCTATGCAGGAATGCATCTAAATCCCCATTATGAGAGCATTATATTGCCTACACTTGATATTGTCGAGTCTTACCATGTTCTCCATGCTTTTTCAAATAGCAGGAGAGAATTTGTAAGCACCACTGCACATTAATTTGTAAGACCATTCTTTTTAAGCAAACAAAAGAAGCAGCGCTCCCCTCTGTGCTGCTGCTGCTGCTATCTCTCATAATGATGACTCTCTTTACTCCGTGCATCCTACCAAGTTCACCAACAATTTAACCTTTTTTTTTTTTACAGCAGCTGTTTCTATGACAACGAAAGACCCTGCTGCAACTTTAAAATGTGATAAACATGACAACCAGATAATGGATTTGATTAATCCAGCTTGCGTCTATTGACTAAAACCAGATAAGAACCACAAATAAAAATGTAATAATGCTCTTTTCACTATTCAGACATTGTGGTGTGAATATCTCTGAGCCTTGTGTAAAAAAAACGAAGCTTCCTAAGCTGTGATATTACATCGAAAGTGAGTTACAACACTAACATTTTGTGAGCTGGTCACAAACGCATCTTGCATTGCACTAATATCCAAGAAAACCTCTGAGGTAAAGCTGCAGAAGGTCTTTCTGTGATATGAAAATATAACTGTGTTATTGCCTGCCGGAGGTTTATGAGGCTGTGGTTGCAAAAAGGGAAACCTTGGGCTTTTCTCTGTTTTCCTCTTTTATTGCATTTGACAGTACAGTGACCACATATATGTCCATCCTGTCACCGATTTAAATTGAGAGTTTTGAGAAATGGCTTTTGCCACTGACCACTGTGGCTTGACTAAAATCATCTTGTAAAATGTTGCACAAATAGCTGCTGCGTTTAAAAGGAGCAACACATGATTACGTGTGGCCTGATGATGATGATGCTCCGCCCTCTGAGTCTGCCAATCATGAAACTAGAGTGAAATTAATCACTCTTTGGACTGTCAGTTGGCGTCAGTCCGCAGACATTTATCTTTGAACTCATGTCAGTAATTTGGCAATAACAGTTCCTTTGATTAATTCACTGCCTGAATCTCTGCCAAAGGAGCAGAGGTTCAGAGACAGTGACAGATTGATGTTGCTTGTACCCTGTAATTCTGTGGTCCTCAAACTTTACAATGATTAGGCTTGTGTACAAATGACAATACTGATAAATGGCATGCTCCTAAACTACTCCTGTAATAATATAGTGTGTCTGGATTATTGTTTGCATACAGCTCTGTATTCTGAGGTGAGTTAAAGCTACAAGGTTAGATACTGTCGGGAACGTACATCTGATTTTATGGTGCATTGCAGCAGATTGCTTTCCAGTACCGGTTCACTGCGTCCCCCATATCGGCTTTAGTCATGCTGCTTTAGTAAAACTGTTGACACATCTTAAACTAACAAAGTTAATTTGTGAACCGAAAAAGTTCAGCAGAGAGGGGAAGACACCATAGTTTGTCAGACGTGTAAAAGAAAAAGCTAATTCAGCTCATGTGGTTTTCCACATTGCCAGCTCTCCTGCACAAGCTTGACACGTACTTCAGTGTCTCTCATGGGGTTTCCCTGAGAGGTAAGCAAAACTCTTAAGTTATTCTAAGTCATCTGACAGCTCAGAAAATAGTCCCAGATTTCATTTTAGTTTTTGTTGTGTTTATTTTCTTTGCACAGATTTACACATAGCATGCATTTTCTATGG
Source organism: Brachyrhaphis terrabensis (assembly GCA_903067065.1). Lineage (NCBI taxonomy): Eukaryota > Metazoa > Chordata > Actinopteri > Cyprinodontiformes > Poeciliidae > Brachyrhaphis > Brachyrhaphis terrabensis. The sequence continues at coordinate 8,411 of CAEGAG010184607.1, forward strand.
GCTATCTGGAAGTTGGTGACTGTTATCTTCCACTCTTTTGATTCCTATAGGAAGAACTAGAGTCATAGTTTTAGCATTATATAGCTACATGCCAAAGTTAAAGTTTGTGCTAATTAATACATTTAACTGATTAACTGTTTTAGTCACCAAATCATTTAGAAAATAATGCTGGTCTCCAGAGTTGAAAGATGAATGTTCTGATCTGCTAAATGCCAGTTACCCACAGTTCTGGTCTTAGGACTACCACCATTTGTTTGTGTTTAGTGGTTGATTGGAGACATACATCAATAATGCAGGAAATAAGAATCCATAATTATAATCTAATCTTTAGGGAGCAATATCTATCACAAGTTTTAAGAAGCATGATCAACTTCCTTTTGTTTTAACTAAGTAAAAAAAATACAAAACAAAGGAATAGATCTTGTATTCTGTCCTTCTACCAGAGATAGCGGCTCCAGTTTGAGACTCTGACTCCAGTTGTACCTAAACCACAGCAATGAAATACTTCAGACTTGACGTAGACTTGTGTCCTAAAGACTTAGGACTTGACTTGGACACCTGGCCTGAAACTCAATTCATACTTTAGTCCGAAACCTAACCCATAACCTAGAAACAGTTATGGGTCCCATAACTTGCAGTCAGTCCCCACAACACAGTATTTGTTGGAAAAATTGACCTTACAATGTGTCAAATACCACACACATATACACAGACATAAAATAAATAATTCCTGAAAAAAGTTCACTAAGTCACGCTAACCACCCTGCATTTGTGAGAGAATAACAAAATGAAACTTTCAATAAATTTTACGCAAATCCACAGACTGAAGTAAAATCCCACAATGCAAACAAAATCATCTCCCGAATCTCAGGAGGATTATCAGGCCTCAGTTCTGACTGGAGGACGTTCTTGTTTTTTTTAGTGATGCAATTTCTGTCTGTGTGAGTGTCAGAACTCAGCTGCTATGTAAGTATGCTGTTTCTGGCAACAGAGGTGAGAACCTGATCAAATGTGAACTTCAGGAAATGTGTGATCTTGTTGCAGGTGTTAGATAATAAAAGAATTTAATTGTTATTGAAAAAACAATAGAACATAATCTCCTGAACACCATTAGCAATGGATAGAGAGTGTAGGAGTCCAACAAGGGCAATTTGACAAGGGCAATTTAGATTGCAATTCAACAGCAATTTAAATTGCTGTTGAATTGCAATTGAACAGCAATTTTTTGACAGTTAAATTGCTGTTGATTTCACCAACAGCAATTTAACTGTTGGTGAAATCAGTTAAAATGTGTGTAACAGGTTATTTAACACATATAAATACATGACCATAAATTAAGTAATTCATATTCATTTACATAAAATATATTGGATCCCATTTAACTATTAGCTACGACTAACATATTTATTTTAACTCAGTATATTTATATAGTTAAAATTGTTATATAAATGCAATTTTTGAAGACAAACTGGTCCAATGTCCAGTTTTGTAGAAAACAATCATTTACAGATAGAAAACTCCAATTTATTCAAATACATCCAAGTCAGATCCAGATCAAATTTCCTTTTTACCCATCATTCCTAGTATTATCTCTATGTTATCATCATTGTTAAGAAAATGTATCTCACAGCTATAATTCCCTAATGAAGCTTTATGAACAAAACATATGTCTAGCTCACAACCCTGTGGAACTCCATTATCAATTCTGAGGCATGAGGAAGATTTATCTTTTGCATTAAAAATGTCCATCAATTGACCAACAATTGATTTTGTTCTGCATACAACCACTTTATACGTCAGATTCCTGGATATTTTTAGTAACAGATTCACTACTACCACAGAAATATGCAGTACACAGTCTGTCCGTGACTTGACTTCTTGATACTAACACAGTCCTCATACTGCTGGAAGATCTGTCTCAGAGAAAAATGTAGCAGTAGTTTGAGAACAAAACTGAACATTTCATCTTAACAGTCTTATAGTTTTAATCCACAGAAATTGAAATCTTCATTTTCAGGTTTGCATTGCTCAGGTTGCTTGTGTTGACTTTTGAATTATTTAACATGGATGGTTGAGGTGCAGACAGGCAGTTTGGGGCATGGGTAGTTTTGGCAGTCTGGTCTTATTAAAAAAAATAAAGAAAACGGATAAGACAGGAACTCTGCCTCCCAGTCTCAGCTGTGATATGTGTCCAAAATAATGTGTGCAACCATAGCTTTTCTTCTCACTGGGTAATTTTAAAGTCACAGATGGTTAAACTCTGAATGAAATTAGACCAGATTTCCTTATTTTGTTAGTAAATGGGCAGCATGACTGTTAAGACAAATTTCACTCTCTACCTATCTGTCAGTTATATAAACACATATTACTGAGTTGACTAATATGATTCCTGTTTTCTCTGCCTGACAAATACTTGCCAGTTGATGTGGAAAATATTTTGAAGTCTTGTCACTGTGTTGTGAGCGTGGGCGTTATTTTTCAGTCTGTGTTTCATTCAGCTCTCGGTTTCTGGCTGTATCCATGGAGACTCAACTGTGCTGTGACCCCTCCCCTAATAATACCTTATTAAAGTGAAATTTTGTAATTTAATAAAACGAAATCACTGAAATTAGATTAGTCTACTATTACAGCCATTATGATTATCTTCACAGCTCTAAATTTCTTAAACGTTCTGCTCATTGGTGAATTTTCTGACTGTGTCTTAGTCCCTGGCAGAGCAAATGCATGTTCATGCTGCAGACATTATGCAATAACTATTGATGTTAGCTATGATAACCTTTTTTATTTATTGGTCATAAAGCTTTATTTATTTAGTTTGAGCTAAATAAATGAACATTGCAACATTTTGAATTGCTACAAGGCTCCATCTTGGCATGTACTCTTGGCTTATTCCAGCTGCCTGCTTAAAGCATTAAGGAGATTTGCAGGCCTGGGAAGATGTAACAGCTGAGTTAACATTGGACTGTTTAGGACAACATATGGCTGAGATACAGAGAAATGCTCAGGACTGGTAGCAGGGAGTCTTAAGGATGTTCCCTGCTTCATTATGTCCCAGACAAGCGTTTGGACTTGCAAGCCAAAGTATATTTTCTGCCCACTGCCCACACATATTATAAGGAATGGAGATAGAGGGCTAGGTTGTCCAGGTGTGAAGAAAGCCTGCTGCAGAATGTGAATTGGCTGAATTCAGATAAACTGGGTGTCAACTTAGCGATTCCTCAAAGAAACGGAAAAAAGTTCAGGTGCTTGTACAAAATGTTGGTAGGTAATACAAAGAAGTGGTCTAACATTCATGCATGATCTCTAACAAAACTTTTTTGACTTGGACCAAATCACATTGCCCAGAGGATTTAATCTTCAGGATGACAGTTCTGTATAGGATTTTCCAGACTGGAGTAATAAAGGAACATTGTCCAAAGAAGATGGTGACACTCACTCATTGGATGTGAGCCTTTACAATCCGAGGAGCCGTTTTCCCCTCAGTCCAGCTCACAAAAGAATGACCTTTTTTTCAAAAAAGAAAGACAGCTTGAAATTTTTGATAAATGTCTACTATTGGAAATTTGTGGTTTCCTCACCAGAGAAATTAAAGAGATTAGAAGTCTGGAACAACACTATGATTTTTGCTGTCCAATATTTTATACCAAAAAACTTTTGGTATAAAATTTTTCCTCTGCAGTCCACAAAAAAAAAAAATCCACTTTTTTTCAGTAATGTGTGACTGGAAGAGCCAGTTGTAGTGCACCAAGTTCACCAATATATCTGAATGGAATCATTAAATATTCATCAAGGTTACGGTTTTCTGTGTCTCACAGTAAGAATGCAATGGAATTAAATTAGTTCCAGTTTATGAAGTCAAAATGTTTGCTCCTTGCTCCAAAAGCTCTTCTGAGACCAGTAACACAATGATGAATGCGTTCACCTCCTCACTCACTATTGAAATTTAAACAATCCCACCTCTTTAATAATTTAATCCAGGTGAATTTTTGTATCATTTGAGAGAACAAATCACTACCTTTTAATATACTGGAATTTACAGGGGGAGGGGAGTAGAGAGAGGGATCCAACACAATGACATGTTTCTACTTAGACAGCATAATTGCCATAGTTTTCCATTCAGTAATTACTAACATAAAAGAGTTCAACAATTGTAAAAAGAGCCAAACATTTCATGGCCTGACTAATGGCTAGCCAGAGGCTTTATAAGACTTCTGTTCACATAGCAGAGTTGAGTCACAAAAGATTTCATGCAAAATCCAAATGCACTCTCACATTTCAACGGTTCTTTCACAAACAAAGATTAATGAGCTCTGTGGAACAGGGTGGTGTCTATAACAAGCAATTTCCATCTGGGCTTCTGTATGTGGAGAAGTGTTATTGATACAGTTGCACACTGATGAAACTATGATTGGCTTCCTCCTGAGCTCAATTCTCAAATTTCACCAGTCTCTTCATCTTAAAAATTTAAAGGTACATCTTACTGAGAAGAGTTGTGGGAATTACAGCATCACTAACAGATCGTTTGACTCAAACGCCACTGGAAAGGGACAGTTCAAAAAGAATGTTTTTTACCACAAAAAATCTACAAACCAAGTAATTGCCTGAGAGATCCAACAAGATCCTTGCAAGCTGTTTAGATACACACAACTCAGAATACTGCTGTCTCTAAATGCCAAATTAATTTGTCCGTAAAGCAAAAACTAAGCAGAAAACATATTTTTAGAACATAACAGTATCAGCACAATGTATATACACTATAGGGTATACTGTATAGGGTGGTAAAAATAAAGTCACTAGAGCTACGACACGTTCTCTGTCTCATTTAGAAAGGTTTGAGCTTTTAGAAAACTGAAATCTTCTTCCTAAAAGGCTTCTGCCTCCATTTCTTAATGACAGGAAACATCAAATGTTTTTGTATCCTTTGGAAGAGGACATCTGCTCTATCAAACTATTAACATTTACACTCTCTCAGTTAATCAGAATAGAAGAATACAATTCAAAATGTATGTTTGAACTAAAAAAGCATATATCGTTTTGAGCCCAGGGTGATAACATCTCTTAGTTTGGTTCACAGCTGTGAAATAATTCTACCTGGTGTTTATGAACAGCATCTCAAAGTGGAGTTGTTTTGGAGAGCAGGGTGACTGTTTTGGACGAGACATGACTGGCCTGCAGAAATGGGGTGACTACTCTGTCACTCTGTTTAGTTTGTTGTGGTGAAAAAAGAGCCAAGTTAAAAAGAAAAGCTCTTGATTTACCAGTCCTGCCACATTTCAACCGTCACCTATGGTCAAAAGAAGTGAGTCATGCTAGAAAGTAAAAGATCCTGGATAAAAGCGGCTGAAATAAACTCTCCCCTAAAGCTGGACTCCTAGAGATAGAAAGAGCTCAGAGTGGAGCTGCTGCTCTTCTGCATCGGAAGGAATCAGTTCAGGTGGTTCGGCCACCTTATTAGGATGCCTTCCTGAGCGTGACCCTTTGGATGCATGTCCCTCTGGAGGCATGACCTTCTGGGAGGAGAGCCAAGGGCAGATCCAGAATCTGCTGGAAAGAGTATTTATCCCGTCTGGTGAGAGGGGTTGGGGAGATGGATGTCAGGGTTTCTCTCCTGGACTTCTTACTCCAGTGTCTCATATTAGATACGTAGAAAGGTGGTGGAAGGATAATCATTTCTTGTCTTCTTTAAGTGGGATTATGCAGGTGGATCGCAATGAAATGTAACATTACTGAAATTTCCACTTATTTCTCTATTCTCTAAATGAAGCACATTATATAGATTGATCACACAGAATGTTGCTTTTAAGCCATTATTTCTGTTAATTATGGTGGTTTTCTACTGACAACTAATAAAAACACCACATTTAATTTCTTAGAAGATTAGAACATTACTTCAAACCAATAATTTCAAAAGATACTTTTAACTTGACAAATGAGCCTTATCAGAAGGCGTATTCCAATTTAGTGAATTGTACCAGTACGGTACAACACAGGGTTTTTTTCGGTTTTCAGATAAGTTAATGACAATATTTGATGCCACATGGAACAGAATATACATGTTGTTATTGAGAAGGAGCTGAGAATGTGTGCTTAGAGATATTAGCTTAGAAGTGATATAAATGAAACAACTACATCACTTCTTTTTACCTCCTAATGTTCATCGCCTAGATAAAATGTCTTATTTACAACTATCAGTGCATAGGCCAATGTACATTTAGAAGTATGAGGTTGTTATGTCTTTTTTTCACTTTTTTAATCTGAAACCAGATAAAAATGCTTGTGCATTTGCAGTTAGCACTAGCACCTCTCTTGGGCCTGAAGTGAACATTACTAATGAATGTCACACATATGGATTCCAGCAGATTGAGAAACAAAAGTCTCTTACAGAAAACTAGACTAAAGGTATTGATTCCAACATCACATGGAGAGGCAGATATCATGAGGTCAGGACGCAGAAGGGAAAATATGCCTGGGGAAAAACATGGGGTTTAAAAGACAATGAAAGAGTTGTGAATCCCAATGTGATGTGATATGTGTGTTCGTAGTCCTACATAACAAAATACATCACAGTAGTTAATGTCCTTCCATGCAGTGGGTTAACTAAAGCAGCAGAATAAGGTCCAGAGGTTGAGTTAGTTTTGAAAATATTCACCGGGCAAATGTTCAATGAATGTTAGGGTAGCGCCATTGCAGCTTTATGAAACATATTGCATTTCCCTGCTGCTAATGTGTGTACTTCTTTATTGGTCTACAAATATTGCTAGAATTGATTAAACTTGACATGTAAAACTTAGGTTCCATTTTAAGATTATCTAATATTTCATTTTGTTCACAAATTAAAAAAAAAAAATCCATCAGCAAAAATTTTATTGACTTTTCAATTGCTTTTCTAATTGAAAAGATCAGAAAAGCAAAATTCTTGTGTAAGACCTTGAGGGCCAGGATGAGATCCGGCTGCTGTTAATTTATCATTCCTGTAAACAATCTCTGCAGACTAAAGTGTTTAAATGCACAAACCAAATTTCTATCACTACATATTTTCAGTTAATATTCTGGCACCTTTCCTTAGTGATTGTAGCTCTTCTGCAGTGGCGTCTCTAAATGCATCACTGAACGTTTATTTTGTTGGATCTTCCAGCTGGTTATCTTTGCCTTTCTTTTTTATCTTTTTGTTGAAGCTAGACCAGTGTTAACGATACACCGGCCTGGTCATCACTGTCCCCGGTTCTTTTAGGGTAGATTGCGGTGATTCACATGAGTGAGCCATTAGGAAATGGATGTTTTCATGACCCTGTGAGAAGAGGAGTGAGTGGGTAGAAAGAGACAGGAGCTCTAATAGCCTGTATAACATCTCTATGCTTGAGAGCCAGAAATGCTTTACACGTAAGTTGAAAGCTATGTATTTTTAATTGCCTGAAGGATTCAATTAAGTGCTAATTTGCAGTGCCTTGCAAAATATGCAATACCTTTAAACTGTTACATTTTTATCATGTTACTACTGCAAATCTGAATGTATTTTTTCAAATTATTTTGCATTGATAGACTTACATAAAATAATAGATAATTTTGAAATAGATGAAAAGAACAGATAGCTTTTTAATAAAAAAACAACAACAATCTGTAGTATGTCCATCTGTATTTCATCATAAAACCCCCCCACCATAAGTAAGGCTAAGGGACATCTCTACTGACAGGAAAATGTCAGTGTGACCATAATTAAAATTTTTGTTTGGGCCATTCAAACAGCCACGTAAATATGGTTGTACTGTCAGAGCCACTGCATTGCAGCTCTGGCAAAATGTTTGGGGTTGTCCAGTGGGAATGCCAGCCTCTGCTGCATTTGCTCCATCCATCCTTTGATTAATTCTGATTGTTGTATGTGTATAATACTGTCTCCATCATGTTTCACGCGGTCTCTTCAGGGAGATTTGTTACTTTAGTTTTTTTGCCAGACGCAATGTTTTGTACATATGCAAAAAATGCTCAGTTATTCTGACCAGAGGACTGTTTTAGATGTTCAATAGGACAAACTGGAATATTTTTCAGCAGGGTTTTCTATATGGCACGCTTTCATGAAGGCAAGGTTTAGAAATGTCTTGACCAATAACTTCCCTGTAGGATAACTCTGCAGCTCTTTCACAGTTACTGTGGACTTTTTGCTTGCTTCTCTGATTAATACTTACATTGTTCAACCTCTCAGCTTTGGTGGGCAGACATTTCTTTCTAGATCAGCAGCAGTGCATTGCCTTTTCAATTTACAATGACGCAACAAACAGTTCCATGTGAAAAACCAAACGTTTCGGATGTTGTTTTATGACCATCTTTTAAACCTTTCCACCGCTTCAACCTGACATGTCTATTATATTTCTTGGTCTTCACTATTGGTCTCTAACAAACCTCTAATTGCAAACCTCTTTTATTTGTAAACAAATCTGGAGAACAAATATTCTTTCACTTCCCTCTTTGTTATGTCCTAATTTCTATCAGAGTGTAACAAACATGTCCATAAAATACATCAATGTTTGTGGCTGTAACATGCTGAAATGAAAGGAAGAAACTCACTGCTAAATTTATATCTTAGGTAGGATGACAAAGCAGAATATATTTATTATGAGTAATATATAAATCAAATAACGTGGATATTCATCTTGCTTCTTAAATTGAAAAACCTTTTGACAAGGTTTGTCTTGTTTGGACAATCCGGTCTGGTAAAAGCTCTGAAAAAACATGAGAAACACTTAGTCCTTGCAAAGAAATATCTGTTGTGTACAAAACTCCAGAGCTCTTAAGGATGTGGGGTGTGTGTTTTTCTTCCTTTGACTCATAAAAGGCTTTGGAGTAAAAGGCTCTGGAAGCTGAGAGCAACACTCAGATATTCTCCATTTGAATGCATAAAAAGGCATCTTTAGCTTGGTGTGTTTAATTCATTACATCCTCTCTCTTGGTTAGGTTTGAACAGTGGTTCTTACTTCTTTCTTCTGCTGCTCTGTGGTAGCTGCTGGCTGGGCGTACAGCCACAATTCAGCCAATGAATTCAGAGTCAGTACCATGTCTCAGTGCAGGTATCCCTCCCGCTGAGAGCTGAGGTTTGCCACAAGGATGACCCATCACACCCTCTCAGAGCAACACCGGGGCAAAAGAGTTTATTGACACACTCGAGAGATGCCCTTTGGGAAAATTAGCCGCTTTTCTTCTCCTCCTGTACTTCTGTACCTGCTGCCCATCATCCCTCTCCCTGCACTGTCCAATACTGTAAAGGTGTGGCTGGCTCCCCCTAAGGGAGCTATTTACCTTTTATAAAGCCTATTGCTATGGAAATTGTGTGTAATTTCAGGGCCCATTAACGGTGAGAGTGCAGGCGTGCATATAGAGCGCTGCTATCATCACTATGGAGCCTACGATCACCCAGGGCTGAATCTCATATTCGTCGCTCCTTTGCTAGTCTTCCCCCCCATAACAAATCATCCACCAGACACAAGCAGAATAAGGAACTGACAGGCTGAGGAGTGGGCAGCTGGCACCAAGAAATGTGAGTTGGACAGAGTAAGAGGGAAATTTGAAGAGGAGGCAGCTGTTCTGAGCGTCACAGGCACAGGGAAGGGAAGATTGGAATACTATATGTGAAAGATGGAAGCAGAAGCAAAAAGAGCGAAAGGGATAGGGGAAGAGGATCCAAGGAGAATCAATATTTATACTGCGAGGCGAGACAATTCAGAGGCAGTAATTAAATTGGTGTGTCATATTTCATTCCATTACTAGGCCACGCTTGCATGCAAATGATCCAAAAGGCCTTCTTTTCAAGTGGATTTCATTTCTTTTATGACAGTGAGTAGAACTGAGCCAGGCAGAGAAAAATAAAGCACCATTCCCGTATTCATGAGCCTATTGTTAGGAACTCAGGGGGGTATTCAGCTGCAGTTCAGCAGGGGGTAGTGTCTCCACTGTAAGAAGATTTTAGACTAAAACTTAGGATACAGGGTTGAGAGGCAAATCCATCCCGCCTGAATGATGATTAGTAAGATGAGGCAACACTGCTGTGTATTTGAATCACTTTTTGATTCTTGGCATCACCTCCCATCTTCCCCTCTCCAGAGTGAAGAAAAATGAATAAAACATATCAAAGTAAATTTTACATTGGAACACTGCCTGCACAGACATTTTGGGTCAGATATAGTCTCCTTTAAACATTTAGTAACTACACATCCCCAGTTATTTACATAGATTTGGAATAACAGCTCGAGTATTGTTTTGGGTACTTTGCTTGCGAAGGAAATTGCATGGCTGACTCTGGAAGGTGACCGCCCCTTTGTAAACCCTGCCACCAGTGTTTGCTGTAAGCATTAGTTGCAGGTGCTTGCCTCTCCTTTCCAGTGTTATGCATTTTTGACAAATGGAGTTTGAGGGGGGGTCGAAACAAAACACAGCTGTACTCAGAGCAGCCAATTAAAAGTTTCTCTTCCATCTCTTTGCTTCTCAGAATCAGCTGTTTTTGTCCTCCGCTTCAACTCCACTCCCGAAAAGAAGAGATCAAAGGATAGTGAAGTGTTCACCGTAGTGACTAACTTTTTAACTGAATCTTTTTTTTTCTACCTTTCTTTCTTCTTGCTGATTTTATTTGATCTTCAAGGAAGGATGGAATGACCCCGACCCGAAAGTGCAGGCAGAAGCACTTTGTGGTAACGGCTGTAAATCCTGTGGAGCAGTGCCATGCTCCGAGCCCAGGTTCTGCTAGTGGCATCTAAAGTGCTGCTAGTGGGAAACACAACATTTGTGGCTACGGTGGCAGAATAAACAACAGCTGCATATGTTTTGCATCCCCATGCTGGCAGCCAAGGGGAATTGTGGCTGTCAGATAAGATGACTGCCTCTACAAGTTCCAGGAATTTCTCTTGGTGCATTATGCAAACCTCGATTTCTAGGAAGTGAAAGCAATTTATTAATTGAATTTAAGCATATAACTTGCTAAATAATTTAAATCTTTATTTGAAAGAAACTTGTTCAAATTTTATGAACAACGTTTCTGGTTTTCAGTGTCCTGGTTGTTTTGAAGTACAGAAAATATACAATATTTTCAGTGATTTTAAAGAACATTTTTGTAATGATTTGTAATATAAAAAAACAGTATGTGATAGAGTCAAAAAAATAGAAAAATGTGGGAAAAAAAAAAAAAAAAGAATTTCCGACCACACATATTTCTTTACAGGGTCATAGGGAGAGATAAGGTACACCTGGGCAGGTCCCCAGTCTGCCACAGTGACACACAGAAACATACAACCATGCATGAATACTCTTTCACCTATGTGCAATTTACCATGACCCAGTGACCCAACATTCATATGTTTGGACAGTTGGAAATTGACACAGGTTTTGAACCCTGGTTATTTATTTTGGCAGGCAACAGTGCTAACAGCTGTACAACCCTGTCAATATCCAACCATCCATCCATCCATACTGCATATCTGTGCAAGGTCACGGGGGGCGCACCTATCTCCACAGGTCATTAGGTGAGATGGAGGGTACACTCTGGACAGGTCATCAGGCCATCACAGGGCAAAAACAGACACAGAGGAAAAATAACAATGCACACTCCAAGGGCAACTTTTGGCTTGTTTCCACTGAGTGGTATGGCACAAGTCTGTGCGGTTTGGTATATTATTTTTGACTGTCTCCATAGTATAAATAGCCCATGCAATCAATCTTGTCCACTCCTGGACCACCTTTCAGTGTTAGGTCTATAGGATAATGGTATGATACAGAGGTGGGGCTACACAACTTTAATTGGGGGGATGGAAATACTGTTTTTGATGCGTTGTGTTTGTCATCGCACTGGTATGACTTCCATTTAGCATTTGGGTTTCATGCCACCTGGCCAGTAACAGGCCAAATGGCAGTGGAAACACTCTCCTGAATATTCCACACCATGAAATAGCTTACAGCACTGACCTATGCCGTGCCGCGCAGCAGAAATGAGGCATTAAAGAGAAACCAGAGTCCCCAGGGAGAACCATGCATTCACAGGGAGAAGATGCAAACCTGCCACAAGCTGCATTTCCATTACAAATGTTCGCAAAATTTGTTACTATTCCGCTAATATCGAAAAAATATAACTTCTAAATAAAACAACTTCGATATGGATAAAATAAACACCTCATCCTAACAGGAAAACGTTTTATCAAAAAATTGTTTTTTTCGAAATTATTGTTTCTATTAAGCGCATTTCTTTTCGAAATGTCAAATTGCGCAATTATATGGTTAATAGAAATGCAGCTACAGGTTTTGCACTCAAGACATTGTGCACCCCTGCAACAGTACAAACAACTTTGCAACCCCATCAATTCATGAGTAAGAAGAAGATCCCTTCAAGAATTTAACCAGTAGCATATTGAACAGTTACTAAAGGTCTAGTCAATGCTCTTTGCATGCAAGCATGATATCTACTATCTAGGGCTTTGATCCATAAATAATCTGGTCTAATCTCAATTGAATGAAACCTTACACTACAGATTAAATATGACTATTTATTACGCAAAAAGGATATCTGATTACTCTCTTTGTCAGTGTTAGTTGCTCATTTTACTTTGTCAATTTTTGAGTACTTCGTACTGTTTGTAGATGTTCTGTAGAGTTTATTCAGAGACAATTCTTGAACCTCAATCTTGGTAGTGTCTTACTCCAGTGTTCATTGTTCAAGGTCCAGCCTGGACAGACTGTTGGTACATTACAATGCCTTTAAAGGCGTATAAACAATACATGGATGAATAAAATCATAATGAAAATCTAACATCTTCATACTTCATTCAGCTAATCCTTTGAAATCTCTGGAAAAATTCACACCCTAGAAACCAGTATAACACATGACAACCTGTAGTGCCACTGAATGATGTAGAGGAAAAAATGAGAAAGATCACAAAGGCTGTTGCAACTGAAGGTGTAAAAGATATCTTTTGTGACCTAAAGTCCTATCACAACACAAGGCATGTGTGACTTGTGTCTGAATGAACTCACCAGAATCAAGGTAGCGTTGCATCTTTAGGAAGTTGCAGAAGCCTACCTTGAGCAAGATAACAGAAAAATAGCGTAAACATCAAAAAGGGGAAATTGTAAAGATCTGTAACTGGTTTTCTTGACTTTGTATATTGTAGGAAGCCGATCAGTTCCTTCAGCGTACTTGTAGGCAGAAAGACATTCCCTGACAACATGTTAAGATATTTCAGAATCTATGCAGCTTTCTTTCATTCAGTCTTCAGGAAACACACATTTTGTACTTTCTCATGATGTTTTCATGGGACGAGTTTGCCGAAGTGCTAGCATGTTTACTCTCTGTTTTGATATGGGTTGTTGATAAGTCAACAAAATTCAAAAAATTTTAATGCAGCTCTTTTGAGTCAATTTCTGTAAGTCCTTTAAGAACTGAGGCTACAATTTGCACAGGCTCAGAAATATTGGACAGTGATAGATATGAACAGTTTTGTCTGGTCACTGTAGTAATGATGGCAGCAGAGTCACCAAATGTTAAATTAGTAAACTGTAACAGTCAAATGTCCCAGTCAAATAAAACTGAAGTGTCATTTTTAAACCAATAAAACAAAGGTATGACTGACAGACTGAATCTAACTCAATGTATAATTTTTCTTATTTTCTCTCTTCTTTTGGGGACATTTGGGATAAAATTGTGAAAATTCCTCTAGTCAGTATTAACTGATGCTACAGAAAGTCCAAAAACTGCAGAAAAAGTCAAATGCCAGTGCAGTGAGGGATAATCATTCTGCTGGTGTCGACAAGCTGATAAAACTTCATGCATGGCTTAACGCTTTGTCAGGAGCAGCCAGCCGGAAGAATGACATATCTACTCATTAATGTGAGGAACATATGTGAGGGCACACAGCTGCCAGACACAGGGGACTGGTGCGTGGCGGCCCTCGGCAAGCCTTCTTACAGCTTCCCAGCTACAGCTGAGGTTTAATAAAAAGCTTGGGCACTCAGTGTGACACTGCAGAATGCAAAATATGTCTTAATTTCCCTCTGACAAGCCTTAATCACGTTCAGCTGAAAATAGATATTCAGTCATTACATTTGTGTCAGAGCCTTCTTTATTTCTGGGTCATGGACAGCTGCAGCTCCACTCAGCCGACGGCAAAGAAACAGCTGATCATTAACAAATCAATTATTCATAATCAAGCAATTGCTGCTTGATGGCGAATGGATCTCTAAGAGTGGTGTGAGTAAAATAGGATGATTATACAAAACCCAACTTCTTTTTGTTCTGACATTAAAACTACAAAACCCCTATGTATCATAATTATAACATTACTATTGTATGCTCGTTTCTGCCAGCCAGCTCTAGATGGCACTGGAGACCCAGTGGACTATTTCCCCTGGTGTGTAAATGCATGTATGTGCGCTTTGCCTTTTTGTATGTGAGTGCAACCACGTCTATGCCTACAATTGCTTGCATGCCTCCCAGATTCAATTATTCATCATTTCCAGAGCAAATATGGCTTGCCTTTTCTCTTTATTTTTTCTTCTTCCCGTTTTGTTTATTATTTATAAAGCCGAGTCTCACAATGTTTGGGTTGCATACAAAACTGGGAAGCAATATTGTCACTGCGTGGGTGCCGTAATTATGTTCTTATGCAGTCAAACAGGAAAATGTATTGCCCATGTGTAGTGGCACCCGGTGCTGTCGAGACAGACACATTCCCTTGCCATGTGTTTCAGTGCTGATAGCCAGCATCTTCAGACTGTTATTCCACCAATAACTAACAGACATGATTCTGACATACTGCAGCCTGGAATGCATATCAGCCAATAAATCATCCTTCAGTTCACAGTGGATTTATTTTTTTCTGTCTGATAGATGCATTTCACATAGAATACTTCACATATTCTCATGACACATTTATTTGGAAAAAGACGTTCTATCTTTAATGCCCTGCAAAAGTATTATTACCTCTTAAATTCTGAAATATTTGGTAGCGTAGCAACAGACTTCAGTATATATTGTATTGTTTTATTTTGATTTATGTGATAGACCAACGCAAAGCAGTTCATAATTGTTAATTGAAGTAGGGCTGGACCTATGACTTTACTTTCTTTCTGTTCTTTTTAAAAAAAATAAAAAATCTGAAAAGTTTTCTGCGCATGTATAATCAGCCCCTTTTGTTCTGATACACTGAAACAATACCTAGTTAAGCCAATTGCTTTCAGAATAAATGGAGTTCATCTGTGCAAATTTTCATCTGAGTAGAAATCCATCTGTTGTCTGTAGGGCACAGAGGTTGGCTGGAGAACATTAGTGAACAAACTCTCTAAGGCTGCAAAAAACATGAGAGTAGGATGGGAGTCACCTTCCAAAGGATTAAAAATCCTAGACATACTGCAAGGGTTACAATGAAATGCTTTGGATCAAAGCATTTTCTGTGCAAGAATGACCTACACACAGATCTAAGTGAGAATCTGTGGTGCTACTTGAAAATGGATGTTCAGAGATATTCTTCATCCTGTCTGACTGAGTTTGAGCTATTTTGTAATTGAAATGTGTAAAAAATCAGATTCTGTGTGTGTGAAGCTGTTAGAGTCATGCATCTGTAGCTGCAGCAAAAATGTATCCAATGTATTAGGGGCTGAAAATGCCACACTTTCCCCTTCTTATTTGTAAAAGTTTAGAAATCATTTTAGGGATATTTATGCTTTTGTGAGCCTCTGTATATGAAATTCATGAGTCATTCTACACTCATGATAAACACATTTATTGATTGTTAGGGATTCCCATTGATCTTTTTGGCACATGCAAAGATTTATAACACTTTCTTAAATTAATATGAAGGATGCCATGTTTGTCTCACTGCTCTGACCAAGTTGGGATTTTTGGGCTGATAGTCACAAACATCTGCACTAGAGTCCCTGCAAGCTTAGAAACATTGTTTGGGTGTCTCATGTTTTAAAAAAGATTGTTCCAGTGACTCAGCGTGACAATGAGGAGACATATTTACTTGATTTTTTTTCCAGTCTTGTCACTGAGTGATTGAGGCATCTTAGCATGACTCCCTCACATGCAAATGAATCCGATGCAATATAAATTAGTCTGTAATAAATTGTCGCAGTGACTGTCTTCCAAATGAAAATCCATCCTCATTAAATATTTAGAATGATTAAATATTTGGAAACTTGTCAACACGACTCAAGCCTGTAGTACAAAGGCCAGAAGTAACCTCATTCAGTAAAAGCTGGAACAATGTGTGTTATCTCTGACAACAGAATATCCATTAATACTAATTTGTTGTCATGAAGTTTCCATAAACCAGGTGAAACTGAGGATAAAGTGTATTGAAAGTCAAGATCACCGCAGGGACTAAATTCCAATAAACACACTTCCAACTCCCTGTTGTTCACATTGCTTTCCCTTCCGTCTCAGATGTATTTAAATGAACTTTAAACCCAAAACAATCCTTTTTCTTACCCTTCAAAAACTCCTCAGTGGGATAGTCATCCAGTGTTAAGATGCTTCAAGATGAAATTTAGTTTAGCTGGGATTTACAACAGCTACTCGATGTCATCTAAACATGAGTCATATTTGCTCTTTAGGAATCTATCTTTTGATAATTCAAGTGCATAATGTTGAGTTTCCCCAACAAGTGAGAGAAAGCTGAGAATGAAGCAGCATCCCAAGCAAAGTTTCTGGAGGAGATTTCATTTTTAAACAAGCTGGATCTTTGCAGTTTCAAGGACTTCAGGATCATAAATTCACTAGTCAGCCACATATTTTACTGAATGGTCTTACCTTGGCTTCCAGTGTAATTGTCTGAGACATTTTTCTTTGCTTTTCTAAGAATTAGTCATTTTCAATTTATATTGAGCTTGTTTTTCAGAAATAATTCTTTGTATTTTACAAAAAAAAAAATAATAAAAATTTTTAGAAAAGTGGTTTATTTTTTTCATCCATGCTCCATGCTGGACTATTGCAGTCTCACAAATCCAGTTCCATGAAAGATTCTTAAGTGAACTTAACTTCTGTAGCCAGAGATCTGAGATGTACCGCTAAGTACCTTCAATATCCCCACAACATGTCTTTGCTTTCAGACTGCAGGGTTTCATACGGTCTCTTGAACCATGTCTGAAGCACCTCAACTAACTTTCTGAAATGTTGAGGAGCAGCTGCTCTACCCTGCAGTCCCTCCGGATGACTGAATCCAGTGGCTTGGTTACAAACATGGAAATGCAGGTTTGTTAGCCTGGTGAAATGCCAAAAGGTTTATTTCATGCTGATTTCATATGCAAAGGTGCACAGGTTATCATCATCATCACTAAAAGTGAAATAGCCTTAGGTGTATGATGATGAAAGGCCAAAACTCAAGCTGTTTTCCTGTTTTCCACCAAGAAAACAATTTTTTCATGTTATATTTTCACAAAACCACCTATAGGACATAATATTCACATTATTTGTTTATATTTTACTGTTAAGGAAATCAAGGATCAACTTTCTTGTCAGTAGATTAGTCATGTTCATGTTCACTGTCAAGAAATATTTAAATGCTTATTTGAGTAATTAGATTCAAATACAAATTAACTTTTGAAAAAAAAAAGTTCTTATTGTATTTATAAAATACATGAATATTAGGAAGCATTTTCTTATTCCAGTTTAGGATTTATGGACTTCACTAAATTACACATTTTGTTAAGGTTCCATCAAATTAAGCATGGTGTTATTGTTTCTAAACAATATGACTTGAGGACTTAAAAGGATACGTAGGGTATGGAAATTAATTATTAAGGAAATAAGTAACTTTTGTTTATGGTTCTGGATGTGCTGCACTTCCTTTAAATTTCTCCTGTTTTTGACAATTTAGATTGATTTATTGGGAAAACATGGGAGGAAAAACATTGATTTCATCACTTGATTGACTTTTAATCACATGGACATAGAGATCATTGTCCAGTTGGCAACTCAGATCAATCAATCAATCAATCGACCGACCAACCAACCATCTGACTGAGCAGCCGATCGATCAGTCAGTCAGGTTTATTTGTAGCACATTTCAGCAACAAGGCAGTTCGAATAGCTTTACATCATAATAATGCAGAATTATAGTCATATTTTCCTATTTCTAATTAAAATGAATTACCAAACCCAATGGAACAGAAAACAACAATCTAATAACAAATTAGAACACAAACAAATAACTTCCTGTTTAACATGAACATCTGTCTGTTTTTAAATATACTGTCACAGAGAACTTAGAAATTTTCAAGAAAAAAATCACCTGGAGAATTTGAAGCTTGCTTTTGAAATATAAGCAGCAAAAAGCCTTCTGAAAAGATATTTTACAAAATATTTTCAAGTGGTTGTTTTTTTTTTTTTTAAATAAATGACAGATGGTAATATAACACCCAAGACACAGAAAGTCAGCTTGTCATTTGAAAAACACTTCAGTTTTGGCAAAATTAACTTTTATAATTAAAAATATATATATTTTAAAACTATTCCCAGTGTTTCCACTCTGCTCCAGGAACAACCACTTTAATCTCCAGCCACCTGAAGCAGCCAAATTTAATCTGAAACCAATACCACTGCTGATAGATTATGTGTTGTGGGATTTCTGAGCTGACTGCTTGTGTAATTTCAGTCCCCAGCTACAATTCCTTAGATATTTAATTTTATAGTCAGACTTTTTTCTTTCTTTCTTTTTATAAATGTTTTTATAAATCTTTTTTTTCCTGAAAAGCTCTGGAGTACAGATCCAAAACACTGCAATACCTACATTACGTTAGTAAATGGCAACAATGTTATAAACATCGGATTTCAAAGGAGGGTGATGAGCATGGCTAAGGATAACTTTAAAATAAGTGATGCAGTTTTTTTACACTGTTTAGCCATTCCTCTTAGATATTACATTGACTTCTTCAGTCTCTTAAGGACTAATGAAAATATATTCATCACAAAGTGAGACAGATGGTCACAAAAATGTAGAAACAGTTCTACTCTTATTGAATCTTTTCTTTGTCGACATCTGTAATTAGATTTCTCATCTATATTATTCGCCAGTTTTTAAAAATCCTCACTTAGGAGACTTAAAATCTGTTTTCCCTCAAAAATTAGCTTCTGTAAAAACCAAATAAATATTTTTTTTTTATCAAAGTAGAAGGTGTTGAGCTGCTCTTTCTTAAAGAGGTGGTTTAATTTAGCCCCATTTGAGGATTTTGTAAATATGAATGAGCTTTTTGGAGATTCAACAATACCTTAATAAAATTCTCAGATTTCCTTCAATATAAAAAATTTCTTCAATTTGCATGTTGGGTACTAATCAGGTCTGGATGTGTGTCGGAATAGAATTCAACTTTGTAAAAAATGTAGAAAATAACAGTTCATTTGTGATTAAACCAGGGTAGAGGGAAGGGTTGCGGCTACTTTTTCACACAGAAGAAAAGGTTGGTTTAGATAGAATTGTTCCCCTTAATAATTATCATATAAAATATTATTTTTGTATTCACCCAGGTCATCTCTGTATGACATTGTAATTTGTTTTAAGAAATGAAAGATGTAAGAGTGACAACAAAGCAAAACAAATCTTTAAGTGAACGAATACTTTTCACAGAACATTGAGTCTTAGGGTGGAAAGAGCCTCAGATCATTAGTTTTTAATATAACAGGTTGTTTAAACATCCACTTTGGCTCTACTCTCCAGCTGCTATTACTGTCAGCGGGTAAAAACACACAGAAAATTAAAATTTTTAAACATGGTTTACACAATATTCATTTATCTATCCTAATATGATAGAGATGGATGGACAAATCGCCAGTCCATCACAGTGTAGTCTGTTTTCCATTGAGGTTTTATAATACAGTACTTTTATTTTTAGAGTTTTCAGTATATTTACTTTTAGTGACCAACAATGGTCTCTGTCATGTTGCTGGAAATCTAGGTTGTATCAAACCAGCTGTCAGTACAATTACCAGTGCACATGTAGACAGGCGTCTGTGCCCTAACACACCTGCGCAGTAAAATTAAACGCTGTCTGTTTGCTTATCCTCATAAAGAGCTAACAGCTCTAAAAAAACGTCTGGATGTAGAAACTTAAAACCCTTGTGAATATCTTGTGATATGTTTTTCTTTAATTTCTCGTTTTCCTTTTTCTCGTCAGCTCTTCTGGGTTTTATTTTGTTTGAATATATAAGAACACATCATCCAGTTGCATGGATCCCATTTTACGGAGCAAAAAATAAATAAATAAAATTTTTGGCAAGTCTGAGGGTTACTTCTGACTTTAAAAGAGGAAACTCACATGGATGAAAATCGTCTTGAAATGTATTCATTTTTATGCATCAAACCCTCTTGGTTCGGTTTAGGAAAATAATTATGCTGTGTTTCAGTCACATTCATTTATTTATCATTACACCACATAAGTCTACCACTGGATAGTAACTATGAGAAAATGTTTTCTTCTGTTCGAAGTTCATGTTTCACACAGGCAGAGCGCTGCTTCCCTACTGCGTCTTACATTTATTTCCCATTTCCTCATGGGTTCCTATGTAAGTATTTAATTCAATAATTCTGAGTGCCACGCTGCCGGACAGCACACATTAAGAAAAAAGAAGGACTTAATGCAGACATGTCCAGGCCTGAAGGCCATATTTGAATTCACATAGCTGTTTTTGAAAGCTTGCCAGTACATTACGGAGTATTATGAGTGCATGGTTTATTTCACTTAACCAAATATTTCAAAGTGTTCTAAGACCTTCCACAGCTATGAACTTTACTCCCAAACATTAATGGCTTTGTTGTTAAGAAATTATGTCAACCTGATAATTTGACACAAATGTTAGCATTTTTCCTATAAGAACATAAGTTTTAGTTAAGTAAATATAGTTGAAAAGACATGTATATCTTTTTTTCCACACTGTTTGCAGTTAAATCAGAGCAAATTTCTTTTGTTTCCGGTCATTTGGAATTGCAAAAATTATTTCTATTTGCCAAACGGCACAAAAAGGTCAGGAAGAACATGCAAGAGATTTATGTCTTCAAAAATGTAAGTTTACATACATAAAAATTACTATCACTTTAAACAATGAGGGAAAGCCCAGATGATGATGTTATGACTTTGGAAACTTCTGATTCATTAACTGGCATCTTTGTCAGATGTATTTTAAGGCCACACCTCAAACATACTGCTTTCCTTGTTTGACATGAAGGGGAAGTCAAAAGAAATCACCCAAGATATCAGGAAGAGATTTGTGAAGCTGCTCAAATCTGGTTCATCCTTGGGAATAATCTTTAGATGCTTGAGGTTTCTGTATTCATCTGTTCCCCTTTTGGAACGGGTCCAAATCAGACTTCCTGTCAAGTTCAGCCTCCAGGACGAACTAATGCTCAGTCACTGCTCAGTCAAAGACCCTCATTCCTTGAAGTTTTCACAGGCAAAACATTTGCCATGCTTTGTCTGAGTGAATTGCCAGCTGAATACGATGCTAGGTTTCCAGTAAACCACAATTATTATTTTTCACTTTCTTCATTTAATTATTATTATTTTTTTACAAGAGGAATTTCTGCATCTCAAATCCTGGTATTTTTTTTAAACAGATGTACGATTTTAGCTGCACCATACAACAAATAACTGAATGTATGGTGTTATTAAAAAGAAACCCTAGTTTCAGTGCTGCAGAAAACTGAATAGTTTACCTTGGAGGGCAAGGTTTCCATCAGATATAAGCACATTTAAAATATTCTGCTTAACCTCAGAGAGCCAAACTTGGTTCCTGCAGGTTATTATTCTTGGCCTCTTCTTGTACCTCAGATTTTATTATCCTTTATTAGCTTTAAAGTTATCTTTCAGGTTGGAAGAAAATCAAGCCTCTTGTCGAAATTAGAAAATGAAAATGCTTAAATGTAGTAAAACAAAACTATTTTTATCATTAAATACAGAACTTGCTTACATAAGCAAGACTTTTCTTAAAAACTGTCAAGGTGAAGCGCTAACCTGAGGCTTCTTTGGTACAACAGCATATAGTTCGGCTTCCTAGGAACATAACATGACAACATAATTCCCAGGAGCTTTGGCTGTTATATGGCTTTGTGTCTTTTATCCTTGAAACCTTGTGTAAAATCTAAATTTAAAACCTTGTTGGCACTTAATATAGAACTTCCCTGGCCATATGCAGACATGAACACATACTGCTTAAATGCCTGAGCAGATTAGATCTTTTTTTTTTTTCCAATCTACCAGCTCAAGGCAAACTAAGGGAGATGCTTTGCTTCTATTTGTTCTCCTGTCTGCAACTCTCCAACCATTGGCTGGCAGGTACATGACCCCTCCGAAGCCCTGAGACAGGAGAGGCAGATAATATGGCAACCAGCCGAGGAAATGTAAGTCCTTACTGTGTTTTGGTCATGGTTGATGCTGCTACATGGAGACTGAAGATAAGATTGGAGCCAGGATTTCTGCTTAAGACTAAAAAGAAGGGAGGATTGAGAGAGTGAGACAGACTGGAGAGGCAGAGTTAAGGGGAAAAGGGGGAAGTGACAGAGGAAGATAAGCGAAGAACTAAAGGCAGGAAGAGAGAATATTCTTGAGCTGGAGGAAACAGGAAAAGTAGCTTGGAGGAATAGATTTAGGTAAGGAAGAAGAAAGGGTAGAAAGATGGAGAAAGAGAAAGACAAGAAGAAGCACAGGAAATAGCCAGACATAAAAAAAATATTTAAGCCATGTTTGAAGACAAGATTTTAAAGAGAGAGAGACTTGATCCCGGCGTTTCCACTTCAAATGTACTTTTACTACCAGCACTACAAATTTTTTAGCATGTTGTGATTCATTAGAGAATAATTCACATCTATCTTTTAGATGTACTTAGGGAAAATCTAATAAGGTTTGACTCACTGAATAAAACTGAATACTGACTTGTAAATGTCTGCTGCAATTTGTTTTTAATGGTTTTACTGTCAGAATTAAATATATATATATATATTATTTTCTTAGCAAATGTCAAATCCCTTAGTACCAACTTTACCAACCCAAGATGGCACATAATGCTTGAGGATTGTTGGTAAGTATATCGTTCTTAAATGTGGCAATGAGTTCATTGCACTGTATTGACCTCCACAAACACCAGAGCTCAAAACAACAGAGCACCTTTGGTATGTGGTGAAGCAAGAAATTTGTTTCTCTTTTGTTAATATGGAAGAAAACTCTACGGAACATTCCTTAAAGATTAATATTTGACTATCTTAATTATTGACAATCTTGCTACTTGACAGATTGTTATGGTTACATTTAAGAGAGTTGATACATATCTTTCAGTTTTGCTCTATATACAAAGACCATCAGTAATGGTTGAAACATGACAGACTAGACAATAGAGAGTTTTTATATGGACAGATTATTCACTGTGACAAATTGGAGCAAATCACGCACTGCTGCATCCGTCAACCTATCTATATTCTGCTGCTTTCTAACAACACTTGTGAACAAGACACTAAGATACATGAACGTCTCTGCTTGAGATAGAAACTGACACCAGCCCAGAGGGAGCAGTCCACCCGTTTCCAGTTAAAGACCAAGGCTCAGACTTAGAAGAGTCAAATCTCATTTCAGCCTCTGCACACTGAGCTGTGAACTGCTCCAGTGCTGGCTGAAGGTAATGGCTGGAATACACTAAAAAAAACCCCACATTATCTGCAGAAGGAAGAAATGAACCCCTAGGGCTCTTAAATCAGACACCCGCCTGTCCACCACTATGCCTTAGGATCCTGTTCATGAACACCACAAACAAAATCAAAGGTAAAGGGCGACACTGATGAAGGTGATCCCTCAATGGAAATAAGTTTAAATATGTTTCACTCTTTCAGCACCCTGAGGGTCAGAAGCCTTCTCTAGAGCCACAAAACACAGACTGACCAGACAACCAAACTCCACTGACACTGACTGCAGTTCTGCAGGAGTAAAGATCTGGTCCACTGTATTCTATGATAGCATTG
This sequence comes from Brachyrhaphis terrabensis, assembly GCA_903067065.1. Classification (NCBI taxonomy): domain Eukaryota; kingdom Metazoa; phylum Chordata; class Actinopteri; order Cyprinodontiformes; family Poeciliidae; genus Brachyrhaphis; species Brachyrhaphis terrabensis. Next base: position 32,374 of record CAEGAG010184607.1, read on the forward strand.
GTTCCTGCAAAATCAATTACCAGTTTTAGTTGTGTTTCCTGTTTGTAAGGTTTCAGTGGAAATAGCAAATTTAAAAAATGAGGGAACAGCTGGGTCATTCTCTCTTGAGAGTGGGATTATGATTTTTATTGAAGCCATGAAAGCTTCTAGTGAGCCTTTCTGGGTAGAGAACTTGCATTGTGATAATTAGAGAATGTTTCCATAAATACCAGCCTTTTTCTTGAAACGATAAAACTCCACAGTAGAAATGTTAAATTCTTAGAGGTAGAAATACAAAGCACAACTGTACTGAGGTTCAGAAAATGTCATGTTGTTGCCCTAGGAGAGTTCAGACTGCATTAGCAACAGCTTCTGCCTGTTATGGCAAGAAACAAGGGAGAAAGGCATATTTTTCCCTGTTATCATAGTTAATGGAGCAGCTCTGGGCTGTACATTGATGTGACAATGTAGATTAGACTTTCACTTCTTTGGAGCAAAGTTTTATCAAAACTCCGCCTGAACTTCTCAGGGCCCAGGATGAATAGCACACATTTTCATAAACATTTCCATTTCAAGAAGACCTCTGCATGAGAATAATAAAAAAACCCCTCTTTGTAGTCTTGTTATCTGGATGTGCAAACTATCAGTGCTCACGGCTGTTAAGGTAGTGAGAAAACCCCTGACAGTATTTTACAACGTCTCAGACACTCATCAGTGTACTGTGAAACTACGGCATTGTTGCCGACATCCCCTGCTGACACGGTGACGTGTGCTAGATTGATAAAAAGGAAGTGCACTGCGCTTCCACTCATGCTGTATGAACGTCCAGGCATCACCAGCAGTACAGGAAGAACGCTGCAACTTCCAAAATGTGCAGGTACGCAGGAGATTTGATGTTAATCTTTTCTTCCTTTCACATAATAATGAATTCAACATAGCCACTTATGCGGTTGTATCAAAGTAAAATGAATCCTAATTACTTTTATCAGCCTTATTGTGTATTTCTTGTTTGCTTTTATCCAATCTGTTTACTTCAACAATGTAATTTCACAGATGGGACCGTTGTGTCTCGAAGGTAAGAGCAGTGGAAGTTAATGAGAAGGAACATAATCAGTGTTTGGTTCTTCGATTGAAATCAAGTGATGAAGCTCTGTTTTCAAATAAAAGGCTTTGATCACATTCAGTGTTTTAGATTAAATAGTTGTACTTAGTTTTAACTGTTTAAACCAGATCCCCTATTTTTGCTATCACATCTCATATAAAGGAAGCTATTTTTTAAAAGTCTGAAACGTAATACATTTGGCTAAGTATGGACAGAGGCTTTAATTATCTTAAACTGTTAAGAATACAATCATTATTTTCAGCTTACGTTCAGTTTCACTGTTTGTTGCATCAGAACACAAAATCTGGAACAATGAACATCCATCCATCCATCCATCCATCCATCCATCCATCCATCCATCCATCCATCCATCCATCCATCCATCCATCCATCC
>CAEGAG010184610.1:0-20085 GCA_903067065.1 Brachyrhaphis terrabensis
ATGGATGGATGGATGGATGGATGGATGGATGGATGGATGGATGGATGGATGGATGGATGGATGGATGGATGGATGGACAATAAATAAAGTTTTTCCTAAATTTTCAAAATAGAATCTAAAATTTATCGCTTATGATAAAGTAGAACAGCTAAATATATACATTTTTTTACCTCATTGCACTGATTCATTTTGTTGGATAACCAACAGCAGCTCAATCATATTCCTGAATATTCCAAGACTGGATGTGAGCACTAATTGCCTCTTCTCCACAGGTCTCCCTTCCTTCGTTTTCATGGCTTTTCCACTGAGCCAGTCAGTCAACCTGCAGAATTATTGATGTGTTTACCAGAGGAGGGGGTCCGCCACTCCCTACCTGGGGAAACCCTGAGGCTTTCAATTGTTGAGTAAGACAGTCCTGCTGCCAGAGCCGGCTCTGATCGGAACGCTGGGATGTGCTCATAATGAGGCGGAGCTACACCCACACTTTGGCTCACCTGTGTCACTCGATTCAATCAAAAACCCGAGAATCGGTCTACTCCTGGTGTTTCCATGCCGCCCTGAAACAATGAGGCTGAACATGAGAAGACCTTCAAAGTGCTGCAACCAGGAGGCACATGACGCTGAACCTTCTGGTTCTCTGCATGATCCCTGCCAATAACAGCAGGCTACCCCCGTTACTGTAAATACTGTAAATGTTCTGCCATGAACATGTAGCAACATTTAGTCAGGTTCATCAAAAATAAACCAATCAGAGGAACTTTTATCCTGCAGAGATGGAGATGGACCAGCAGAAGTAGCTGTTTCCATTAGAAATGAGCACACAACTAGATAGATGTTCTGCTAATGTGGAAAAAGCACAATTTTGCAATTGCAGCGATTCTGTTATTCATCACAGATGAATACATTTTTGTCATGTGATAATTGCATCACTACATAAAATTTCACTGTCCTCCAAGAATCCTCCAGTCATCAGACTGAACCCAACAGAGACGGTTTGGGATGTGGAGGAGCAGGAGATTCTCATCATGGACGTCTCAAAATGAGCTTAAATCTCAGCTGTACATCTCCAAAACATTGTGGAATCTTTGCCAGAATGAATTAACTCAGAAGAGGATCCAGGTGGATGTATCTGATGAAATTGCTAGAGAGTCTTTACGGTGCCAGTGAAGCTTCTAACACCCCTTGAACGTTCTTGATTTATTCATTTAGATTTTAAAGACCAACACCAAGTGGGACATAATGAAGTCAAAAAACAAAATAAATACATTTTTTATTGATTGAAATCTATATGGTGTATACATTATACTCAGCCCCCTTTGTATTCAGCCTCCTAAAAATTGCATTGCCCTAAAAAATCACCTTAGTTGTGATTTCTGTCACTTACAGGAACCCGCCTGTAAGTGACAGGGGGGTTCCTGTCACTTACAGACAGGAACCCGCCTGTCTGTAAGTGACATGCGGGTTCGCCTGTCACAGCAGCCTAACTGCTGCTGTTCTGCTTCTGGGCTCAGATGTTCTCTAGAGAACAACCAGCATCATGAAGACCAAGGAACACAGCAGACCGATCAGGAGAAATTCATCATCTGATCATAGAGAAAGAATAAACCATCTGCAGGCCTACCAAGCCATGGGTGTCCAGCTAAACTGGCAAGGAGAGCATTAATCAGACAAGCAGACAGGCGAAGCAGGGTACTGCTTCGCCTGCAGCTCTTTGCCTCGCCTGCAGCTCCTCAGAAGAGGATCCAGGTACTGCACAGATCCAGTTCAGGTGGACGAGTCTCTGAACAGGACCGCTCTTAAATCTCCCACATACTCCGGCATGCTGTGTGTAGCAGACTCCACACACAGTCTGCAGTCAGGATTTCATAGTCAAATGTACTGATTGTCAAATTCCTTCATTTCCCATAATCCAAATGGATGCTAGCAAGTTAGATGAGCTAGCCGGGATGCCTAGCCCTGATTTTCTCCACCAGGTCAGCTACCACACACCTGTTAGCACCCACACACCCATAAGCAACAGAGTGGCAGTCTGGCTGATGGGTTGCGTTGACTGTCAACCTTATCAGCTCTGTGTCTCATCCAAACACTTTGATGTGAACACTGCTCCCTCTGCATAGTTTCCAGTGCGACACTGAATACAGGGCCACTTAAAAAAAAAACCCAGCAATGACTTTTCTCCTTCCATAAGGTTATGGAAGGAGAAAAGTCATTGCTGGTAAAAATCAGAAGAGGTCCAGTGTAAAGTTTGCAGTGAGCCACACAGGAGACACAGAAACATGTGAAAGATGGTGCTCTGGTCAAATCAGATTACATTTGAACTGAACAACGCTACATCCCCATCACCTGGGCACAACATCCACACAAGGAAACACGGGACTGGAAGGATCATGCTATGGGAACGTCTTCGTACTGCAGCAACATGGAAGCTGATCAAGGTGATTAGAAGACGGATGAGTGGATTGCTTACGGCGACTAGGCTTCAGGTTTTACTTTGTAAATTGTTTGGCTTTTTACAAACTTAAACAATGAGTCTATCTACTTGCAGGAGAGACTCTGTACTTTGGATGGGGCTATAAACTAGTGCTGAAAAGTCACTTATCGAATACAAACTTTGTTTCATTGTCCCTTCGGCCCTGCCGAGTATTTCCAACAAACTCACTTACATAAAAAATTTAATCGTTGGTTCCCAGCAGAACTCAAAGTCTGCGTGTGGAAGCTCTGGAAACAATCGGTCAGGCACATCAACCCCATACCGTGCTCATGGTCACCATAGGAACTCATTCTCCTGGGCCCTCACGGCGTCAGTCAGACACAAAACTACCTAAATATTCTGGGATTATTCATTTATCTCAGGAAGACAAAAGGTTTGGATTTTGTTCACATTCTGGCAGTGCGTGTTAAGGCTCTCTAAAACTGCAGCACACACACACACATTTTTAATTCCTTTAATAAGTAGAATCCACACCATTGTGTTGTTCCTGCCTTGCAGGCTTTAGATGAATACAAATACAGTTTCAGTAATATTTAAAGATTTCCCCTCCAGCGATGTTCAGTGGTGAAAGGGTTCAGCCAGACGCAGTGACAGATTTCTCTCCGCCACACCTGACATAAAGAGGTTTAGCTAGCACTACCTGACACCTACTGTTAATCCTATTTCAAGCTCCACTCTCAACCATGAAATCCACTCACAAGAGGGAAACTACACAGTGATGCAGTGCAGAGGTGGTACACAGATAATCTTTCCCCTGACACTTTTCTTCGCTGCCTTCAAAGCAACAAAAGCTCTTACAATTAAAACAAGGGTGGAACTTCTCTCTGGAAAAGAGCTGTATATGGAGAGGTACGGCTTTTCATGAAAGATTGCGTTAGGAGGGATATAAAAAAGAAAGGGAGGAATTGCATCGCACGGTTTCAGCAGGCGGTTCCAGACATATGGCAGACATTGGCTGTAACTAATGCAACGTTTCTTGCCAGCACTTGATTTGACCCAGTCTTTTAAAACTTCCTGATGGTGGTTGCAGAGAGTTGATCCCACAAACTCTTCCAGGCCTTGTGGTCTGCTGACCCGGCACTGATCCCACAGCTCAGGCTGGAGGGAAGTGTCTCAGTCGTGCAGAGTCCTCAACGAGACAAACCCAACCGACCTCCTGGAATTCACTACAGGTCTGAAGCCGTGGCTAGAGGATGAAGCTGTAATGATCCACCTATTTGGGTTTTGTTTTTTTTTCGAACATGATAGCAGTATAGAATAACAGACATGAACAAGGAATGCAAGAGACATATTTTTGTAACACAATAATCTTAACATGACCTCCTCATATTTCCTTTTGAATTGTATTAAATTTTGACTCTGTTTTAACTCCTCATTTAACTTGTTCCATAAGTTTACACCATGAATTGAAATCAGAAAAGCTCTTTCTTGTTGTGTGTATGCTACGAATCCTATAAAAGAAAAATTCTGGGAACACGACGCCGGGTTTGGGTCGCCATCTGTAAAGTTACGCAGTAAAAAACTTAACAGCACTATTTTTGGTTTATTTAGACTGTCATAAAAATATAGGCATTCATTTTCCAAAGTTATTTTTTCACCTTGTTATTGATACATTTATAAATGTCAGAGCTCCAACCTAAATATTTAGTTCACCAGCTGAATATTTAGTTAGAAAGCTACATGTTTAGTTAGAAAGGTAAGTATTTAGTTTGTAAACTAAATATTTAGTTAGAAAGCCAAATATTTCATTCGTTTTCTAACTAAATATTTAGTTAGAATATTCATTAAGTCAAATATTCTGTTATAAAGCTAAATATTTAGTTTATAAACTAAATATTTAGCTTTATAACTAAATGTTAGTTTAGTTACACCATTTACTTTCTAACTAGACCAAACATTTAGTTTGCTCTATCAGGTCCTTTAGACTTGATAAAGTGTAAACAGGAGAAATGGACCAGAACTCCAGTAAAGTACTATGAGGAGCCCAAGTCAAACCGTTCACAGGTAATGCTAGTAAATACTGAGGAAATGCATGGAAGCTTGTGATTTCGAAGAATTTAATAAATATTTCTCTCATTATTGTGACCTTGAGCTAAAAGAAATAACTGTAGTAATCCTAACTGAGACAGTTTGGTCTGATTTAACTTCAGAGAGTGAGAAAAAAAAGGTGTATGTCTTTTATTAAGTAGGCTATATGTAAGCTTCTGGTTTTGACTGTATATCCAAAATAAGTGTGCTGTATGCAGTTTGAATAAATACTATCAACAAGTGGTGGCTTCACGTTAACTCATTAGGAGAGCTCTTAAATCTCAAACAGTTTTAGAAGGTAACTGCAGAAACAAGAAGCCATCTTGGCAAATTGCACAGGTAAAGATAGAAATGCAGGAATCGGACACGACGTTTGAGAGAGCTCCTCTATTATGACCACATTTTCCCCTAAAAACATGTCAGACATAAAGACAAAAACAATAACCAAACTGTATCATCTTAGCTCTTCTGAACACCGAGAACATAAGGATATTTTTGGGCACAGAGGTCCAAATCTGAACACCGGTCCTCTATATCTCAGCTACAAAGTATGACAAGTGAACGGAGACTAACTTGGACTGGTGTGGACACGACATGGCGAAGGCGCTGCCAGCTGACAGGAGGCTGCTCACAGGAGCCAGCTGTGACAGGAGACGGCCGGGTGGGTGTCACCAGGTACCCCTCCCCTGTCCTCTGTCTCCGCCGCGTCTCGGATAGTCTCGCCTGGATGATCAGGGACGACAGGGACGCTGCTCCCAACCTTCAGTCAGCTGTCACGTGAGGTCACGGCGAAAGGCGGCGCGTGCGAGTCACACATGATGCAGTACAGGCCCAGACACACGCCGAGACACTCCGAGTTTGGCTTTCACAGCAGCTCACCGGTTCGGTTCCAGCTCCGGGAAGGCGAAGAGAACAGGCGTGGGCCGACAGGAAATGATGTGGTGCTGAATTTAATTTCAGAGTTGCTTCTATTATGTCGGTGGTCACGGGTTACCGGGTTAACGGGTTAACGCCGCGGAGAGAAACTGGGAGAATAAAAACACAACAACTTGGATTAGAGGGGGGGAAACGAAGGAGTTCAGAGGGTCGTATATCATTAAGCAATTGAGAAAGTTAATTAGGCAGCTCTGATAATTATTGCCATGGCAACCTGAGCGCACTCATGCAGATTTGATTAACGAGGTGCCATTTAATAGCACTGGCTACACAGCAGGGTCTGGAAAGAGCTCGAGAGACCCCTAAAGGTAGAACACGTGTAATGTTTCCTTCATTACACGTGCACCAATACACACACACGCACACCCCCACCCCCACACACACACACGCAGCAAGAATGGAAAAGATCCCAGCCTCCATAGTTGACTTGTAACTAGAGGAATCAGTTAAAAAGCAGCTGAACTCTCTATTCATTGTAGAAATAAAATGATTTCCAAACAGATAAGCAGTTTGATTTCACTGCACACAGACTCGTGGTGACATATTCCTACAGTTAAAAACAGATTAACACAAGTTGAAAGAAAGGATGTGGTATGTGTGTGGGGGTGAGTGGGTGTGTCTGTGTGTGGGGGGGTGTGCACGCGTATGTGTGTTGAGGGAGTCATGGAAGGGAAGTTTCTGCATTCCAGTTCACATGTTGCCCCCTGGTGGATAAACAACAATACTTGCAACACATGCAATTCCTCTGCACTGAGTTTGAGATGCAGCCTCAACAGGCAGAGGACACGGACTGTGCTCAATGTGCTGCAGGACAGCTTCACATACACCACCCATCATGGCCATGGTACAAAACGGGTCCATGGCTCTGTCTCCTCCAGACTGGACTACTGCAACACACTTCTCATAGCAAGAGCCTGCAGAGGCTCCAAACCTCTGCAGCTCGGATCCTGATCAGAGTGAGCAAACATGACCACATCACTTCCATCCTCCACTCTCTCCACTGGCTTCCCATTTCCACCAGGACTGAATTCAAGATTTCCCTCCTCAATGTGTCTACAGAAATGTCCCCAATTATCTCAAAGAGCAGCTTAGCTCACAAAGCATAACTCGTTCACTCACCCACTCAAACCTTCTCCAAACTGAGGACCATGGGGGGCAGGGTCTTCTTCGCTGTCGCTCCACAGCTATGGAATGCCCTAACTGACACTCTGGGGGAACCACAATCCACTGACTGTTTCTAAAAAGGCCTTAAGACATTTCTTTTTCCTAAATTTTTAGTACATTTTCTTAGATATTTATGTATCTATTTGTTTACTTAATCATTTTTATCTATTACAATTGCTTGTTTTGTTCCTGTTTCCTGACCTTTGAGATCTAAAGATATAAAGAACATTATAAATAAAATCTATTATTATTAATTTGGGATCTTTAATGCATTTTTTCCCAGGTTGTAATGATGATGCATTAATCTCAGAAACATGATTTTGGTGCACCAGTTTAAACATACTGTGGGATACACACACACACACAAATATATACGTACATCCCCACTAATATTTGGATATAAATCGGACGAAAACTCTTATCAGTTTTATTTGCATCACCAGGATTCTGGCATAATTCTGTCTGAACTCAGTTTATTTAAACAAGAAAGAACAAAAACTTTCAGCAGTTTTGGTTTAGGCAAAGTCATCACAGCCTGGCATTCAGCGTCAGGCTGTTTTCACACCTGATAGTCCAATAGACTTGGGTCAGTTGGGAACCAAAATTGCAACATTTGCTCCATTTTCAGCTGGTGCAATTCACTTTCACGTTGCACTGTGTCAATGTTCTTAAATTGCCCCTCAGATGCAAATAAAGTTATTTGAATTGAAACAGAACAAATCCTTAAAAATTTGATCACCATCTCTACTGTATATATGGCTTTGAACATTCTCCAACAGCTCAAAGTTAAGCATGTTTGTTTTTATTGGCTCTAGTGGCCCTTATTTGAAAGTAGTCTGACAGGAAAGAGGGGAAGACATGGGGTAAATGTCGCCAGGGCTCGAACCCTCGACAGCCGCGTCGAGGACTAAGGCCTCCATACGTGGGTTGTGCTAAACCCCTACACCACCACAGCACGCCCCTAAAAGCCCAAGGTTAATATGATCGATATAAATGGCCATGTTGGGTGTATGTAAACATTTGAACACACCGAATGGCAGCCAGATAAAAATCTAGCAGTGAATGCTGCAGATGAGCTGAGATCTTTCAAACACTGGAGCTGTCACAAACCAGGACAGGAAGTAGATCTTCACAGGACAGTTTCATCAACATGGGGGAGAAAAAAAACAACACATTTAGCATGTGCTATCACAACCAGTTTGCTTAGAAATAAAATAAAGTTTAGTAATTAACACTCTTAAGGGCTTTTCGTGGCATAGACAGCAGCATTGTCAGCATTCAGACTAGAGTGGAAACATAAAAGGAAGATAAACTCAGCAGGAGATTTCTCCAGGGACCGACTAAACCTCCTCCTCCTCGTCGTTTCACACACAGCCAACAGAGAGCTATAGATTATACTTTAATAGACAAATATCAAGCACAGATGAATCCTAACAACAGTCATATCCATTTTGGTCTCGTCACTCTGTGTTTCTTGGATATTTGATGATGGCGCCGGCTGTGAGAGAAGAACGGGTTTAAAAATAGAAAATAGTAAAAAGAGACATTGATTCCACTGGCACGATTCTCTTTTTCTGTGTTAGTTCTTTTGAAGTCAGTCTTCACCTGCAGTTCACAGCCCTGTCACTGTCTATTACAGGTAGAGTCACTGTTCCACTCTACAGTCGAGACAATTTCCTCCGGTTTTTTCAGACAATTCCACAATGGAGCAAAAATAGTTCCAACAAAGAAGAAGATGGTCAAGACACAAAGGGGTGCCTCAGGTAAAGACTCATGGTTAAATGAGGCAGAAAGAAAATATTAAAGCAAGCAGATCCTGATTGCTCCTTTATTAAGTTGCTCAATCAACAAAGTTGACATTTCAGAATGTAGTTCATTCACTAGGAGTCTCATAGCACCGCTGAGCTGCAGTGTCGACACATTTGTGGCCAAACAAGTCGGAGGATAAGTTGATCCTGGCAGCTCTAACAAGGTGCTCTCCATTTGATTTGATATTAAATAATTGATTAGTCAAAATAAAAATAAAAAAGGTGAGTTCAGATGGGAATGGTGCATACATAATACAAGAAGAAAAAAAACAACACTTCAATCGAGAAGTCATTTGCAAGAAAATTATTGCAATTCAGTTTAACAAAATAAATAAATCAAGCTTTGTCCCACATGTGGTCCAGCACTAGTTTTTAATGTTTATTTTTCCAGAGGCAGCTGAAGCTATGCTGCCTTGAAATGATGCTCATCAATGGTGCAAAAGATGTGACCTTCACTTGCAAGGAAAGCCAGGGAAGATCTGAACAAGAAACGAGATGATCAGCATCAAAACCCCAAGTTAGGACATAGAGCTCTGGATTTAGCAGATTTCAGTGATAAGACCCAAAAAAATAGTAAGAGTAACAGTCTGCACAGCTGTTAGCATGTAAAAAAAAGAAACACACTTGCCATTTCATAATCACATGTGATTTAAACATCACAAGAAATCCTACTATGCCCTGACTTTGCAACCTTTGTTGAGGTCCCTGTCTCTGCTTGGCCCGTGTCTCTCACAAGAGAGGAAGTCTAACCTAATTGGTTATTTGCTCCAGAAAGTGACTGGAATATCAGAGCTGGTGTTACCAAGAATTTTGGTGCAGATATGTTGCAGATAAAATTTGCCTCCAGCCACATGAAAGACTTTTCCCACTCCAGTAAAAAAAAAAAATAAAAATAAATGTCATGGCATTCTCTTGTCATTTACATGCTGGCAGAGTAAAAGTTCTCCCCACATCAAACTCTGCTGTGGTGTCCAGGTTTTTCCAAACTATCCATCTATTTAAGGCAAGATACAATAATTTCCTACAATTTTAGTCATTTGGAACATTGAATGTCTAAAATGGCCATTAATGTCAGGTTACAGTAATGATGACGTTAGTAAAATAATGTTTTAGAGAAAAGGAGCTGGGAGTGTAGTTTGCAGTTACCTAATGTCTCGCATGCTAATGTGGTCCAGGTTTCTTGTCAAGTCGTGGAAACTGATGCCATCATTATGGACAGAGAACACTTGGATTTTATGCAACACCTGAGAGAGAGAGAGAGACAGATGACAAACCTGAACGATAGTTTAACTTTTTTCAGTGTAGAAGATGGTCACTGATGCCCAGAATCAATCCAGTGATGTCCAAGTCGCTGGATCATTAGCCAAAACAACAAAGCATGGCCAATTTAATGTCTTGCTCAGCTAAATGCACAAATTACCACCTGATTGGAAGCACCGGCAGCTCAGTTACCAGACACCAAGTCAGTCACCATTTTCTGTAAACCAATTGGTCAAACTTGCTGCAAACCAGAGTTCACTGTTTTGGTCCACTTCAGATTTTAGTTACTCATTCACACATCCACAAACGAATTAGACTTTCTAAGCAAACGAGCTAGAGTTCGATTAAGTGGACTAAATAGGGCTGTTGTGAATGCTCCCATAACCTTATATTTTCAAACAGCATAATAAAAGTACATTTGACCTGACTCAGTATGTCAACTACTCAATATAAAAAAGAAAAGAAAAGTCTTAATGTCAAAATGTAACACACAGTACATCATAAACAGAAACTGATCAGGATGAACTTGCTCTTTGTAGTCACTGACCTGGCCCTGGACTGTAGACAAACCATTTGGTAAAACGCCTCGAGGATGAGTCCCACTGCTCCAGTCAGGTTGCGGCGCCACAGTGAGGTTCATGTTCACATCAAAGACCTAATGGAAACACAGAGGTTACAGGTATTGGCCTGGTTCGAGTGAAACCATGATAGATGCCATTAACAGTGGACATCTGAGTGTTAGTTTCACCAAACAAAAGAACTTCCTAAAGGGGTTTGTGAGACCAGCTTGTATGTTCAGTCTAAATTTTATGAAATGGCTTTTATTAGTTTTTTTTTTAATTCTAGGTAGCAAAAAGCATGTTAGGACACACTGTCAGAGTAACTTCTGGTTGCATTGCCAAGTGCAACAGTATCTCCAACAATCTCCAGGTGTTTAAAAACAAACGCCTTGAAAATCAATGTGCACAGAGCAACAATAGACAAAAGTATTAAATTGTACATGTCCAGACTTCCTGCAGTAGCTAGCTGTGTTGCAGTGCAGTCCTACCTGGTTCACATTCAGGACATGGAGAGCTGGTTTTCGGCTGACATTTTTATTTCCATCCTCTTTAAACCTTACTAAGACATGCAATGTTATTTTGCTGCTGGAATTAAACTGCTATGTCCTTCACCAAGGGGCAGCCATCATAGCTCCTTATTTCCCCAGCTGCTGTACATGATTGCAATTTTTCTAACATCTACGCTAAAGTATGTCCGAATCACTTTGGGGAATCTCAATAACCCTTACACTCTTTAAAGAAATTTAACATTTCTTTAATTATGCAATTTAGGTTCCTATGTGCCAAAGTTGATGTTCCCAAAGAAGCAGAAATGCACAATAGTTTACCTTTCTGAAAACCTGCATATGAGCTTGTACCACCTCCAACATGTGGGAGCTGATCTCATTCAGGTCCTTTATACGTCGGACATTCATTGCCAGTAGGGACCTCTGTCCCTGTTGAATCAGGAGAAGAAATGGCAGTGTGGTATTTATTTTCCTATGGCTTACAGCCTGTTTCTCTAGAATGTTTGCTTACACTGTAGCTGCGCAGGCTTCCAATCACCTTCACATACATTCCTGGAGAAGCTACAGTCGTCAGTGCAGAATCCTGTAAAGATTGGAGTTTAGATCCAAACTTTCATCACCAATCTTTTATTGCCATGCCCATCTTACTTCTCCCCAAATGTTTTTTAACACCACTGACCTCCATGTTAACCCACAGCTTCACATTTAGGGGTGGACCGGTCATGTCGTCCACGGCGTACTGGACGTTGGTCACAAACGGAGCAAATCCTCTGATGACTCCAACAACAGAAACCTGAGATAGGAGGTAGTACTTGGCTTAGGCTAAGTGTTACTTAGCCTAAGAATTACTGGAAATGTACCAAAGCTGTGATGAAAAGTGCCAAAGAATTATAGAAATGTTTCTTAAGATGTCAAGATGCTGTTGAGAACAAATGAAAAGCTTAACATTGAAATTTTCCCTTGTGATATCTAATAGCACATCGAGTCTCATATTCAATATCTCAGGAACATGTCTAAGATTAGAGCCTTTATGCTTGGAGTGACCCAGAAGGAAAGGGATGAATGCCAAATGTGGTCATGGATAGTCAGACCGCCATAAAAATTAGCCAGTAAAAAACACTCCTTGAAGACTTAACATACATAAGTGATGATTAAACAACACCAAATATGGAAAGCTGTCTGTAACCTATAAAAGACACTGGGACAATACTGTTTTGAGTGAAACTAATTAGCCTTGCGTTCTCTCAGATTATGTGTGCTGGTCTGTCATACAAATCTTATTCATTTATGGGCGTTTTCACAGCTGATAGTTTGGTAGGCTCGGCTAAATTGAGGAGTAAAATTGCAGCATTTGCTAGATTTTTAGCTGGTGTAGTTCGCTTTCACACTGCATTGTGTCAAACGAACCAAACCCTTTGGAAAACCTGTGGTGGCTCTACAACTAGAACCACTGAAAAAAAATCTGAAGATGACACAGAGCGTAAAATTCCCACTTCTCAATATGTGGACTAAAACATGGAGTTGTTATGGATTCTGTCATTTCCTCTATCCCTTTTATCCTCTCCTATCTGCTTACACGCACATGCTGCAGCTTACATAACCATGTTTATGTATGACTGCCGCCAGTCATATGTAAACAGACTGAAACTGATTAGACTAGCCTTTAGGGAGAGTACAGACTGCAGAGAATAAAAAGCTAAATTTACTCTACAGTCTTTGCCTCACTTGGTTTCATCATAAGGTGAGCTCAGTGAGGCCCAGCGCTGGACGGTGAATGTAACTCTGTATCTGCTCCATTTGTATGACATGTATGGCTTGTAACATTTGATCATATTTTGGCATTGAAGCCTGTTTTTATATATGTAACCAAATCTCATTATTCCTGAAGGTAATTTACACTGAGGGGTTCTGGTCGGGTCCTGAAACTGGTTAACGGACCTGGTGGAGAACAGAGACAAAATGAATGAACTCCAATAGAGTGGAATGAAATTTTTTGTGGCTGTATGATTTCTCTATGGCAAAAGACCATAAGCCATTTCTCCTGCCAGCATTAGACAGTCCGTTTGTTTTGGTTGCATTTACCCAGAATGCCCTGCACTCTAGTCCGACTGCTGGAAGCTATCGGGGCGGTCTGCTGTCCGCTTGGCATTCACATAATCATTCGTACCGCACCCAAGTTCACTCCAACTGAACCGAGACCGTTTGTAGGCAGAAGTAATCTGCTGAATTTCCGCAGAAGCTTTTTAAACTATATTGAACAATTAATTGTGCTTAATGTACTGTTTGATCACTAATCCAGCAATTAGAATGTATGTTTGATGGAATAGAAATACTTTTTTTTGTAAAGTGCCTCTAGACAACATTTTGCACTATATAAATAAAACTGAATTGAGCTTCAAAGTGAAGAACTATAAAAAAAGGGGTGAACATTTACGAGTAGATGTTCACCTCCTCTGTCATTGACTGCAGACATTATCCACAGTGTACCTTTGCAAAGAGGGACATTAAAAGTGGCTAAATCCTGTGGTTAGTAACTGTCTAAAGTTCACTGTTCACAGTATGTGCTGAACAACAGCTTCTCTCTAAATCCTGACCTCTGAAAACACCCGGCTCACCTGTTTGAGCTCACAGTCAGAGATAGTGAAGCAGTCATTGCAGAGTTGAGAAGCAGCCAGCAGCTGAGAGACGGTGCAGGGGAAAATCTCAAGGTGTCCTTTCTGTGGCAGAGACAGTGAGGGAGCAGATTATGAACCCAACAAATAATTTGCTTCTCTTGACTATTGAAGCTCTTTTTACTTAAGCCAACAGACGTGCACCTTTGATGATGTAGCTTTGTGGCTCAAGGTTTCACCACTGGGCTGACTGCAGTCTGTGTCAGAGCGACAAGAGTTTCAACTTATGTGAGGGACGTTCAACAGATGGTTTCAGACACGTGCCACTCACCTTGATTCCACATGCTAGAGGTCAAACAAAGTCTTTAAGATGATCTGAACTGGCAGCAGCGGGCTTTCATCAGCGAAGGTTCAACACCAAACAGGAGAGCTCTCTGGGTTTCTTCAGCAGCTGAGCTGAGTTACACCAATCACCTGTGAGTCAGTAAAGCTTTAAAGAGCCAGTCAGATTCACTAGCCATTCCTTATATATTCAGAATTCAGATTTTGAACATAGGTTATTGAATACTTTATATGATCATTTGAATAAAAGTTTTATTATATTAAATAAATGAATACTTATTACAAATGTGTCAAAGGTCTCACTGTAATACTTAATAAAGTAAGTAAATTGGCGATTTTAATTAAAACTGGATTCAAATCTATGGGGAAACTGAGTCCATCCTGGGCTAATTTTGCTCTCTTATCAAAGAACGCCAATTATAAATATATTCATTTTAACATGTCATTGTACTTACTTAACCACACAGAAAGGGTACATAAGGAAACTAGGCCCTCACCCTTACTGTATACATTTTGCTTATCTGCTGCTGTAGGAACCTTATTGCACACTGAGGAAACAAAATGCTGCTCATGGCTGAACTGAACATTTCTGGGGTTCCTTTAAGAACAGAAGCTGGACCTTAATGATCCTCTTTCTGAATTATCCATTCAAGCGCTGAGAAAAAATGTTCCCATATAAAGATTGTTCAATCTTGTGTGTAACATACAAACTGTAAGAATTAAAAATAAACAGTTTTTTTATATACAGCAGTCATCACATTAGGGGACGTTCCAGACTTGTTTTCAAAGTTAGACCATCAGACTTCCAAGTACAAACTGAACATATTTGCTCAATCCAGCAGGAAAATGTATTATTATTATTATTATTATTATTATTATTGGTTCAATAAACAAACAGTTAAAGCAGAGGCCGTTTTGCTTTAAAATCATTAGAACCAGTGTCACAGAACGCAAACTTTTAAGGAGCAGGAGAGTGTAGAGCGGCCACCAGAGGGCATAAGTGATCCACAGTAAGAGCAGATGCTCCTGTTACTGTGTGATCAGTCTGGATGTCCTGAAGGGAGGTTCTAGGCTCATCACTGGTCGGCATTTGGACCCAAGACGTGAAATTCAAAGTGAACACTACCAAACACATCATACGAATGACTAAGTTGGGACAATACTGTAAACTATAACCTTTTTATTTTATAAAATATGCCATGGTTATGTTCCACAAGTCATCCAAAGGAATCAGAGAATACAAACAACGGCAGGCTTTCACCACTTAGGAAGAAAACTGCTATTGGTAAAACTTTCTCTTATGATGCCTCTGACACCTGGAATACAACTTCAAGTAATACACAAACTCCCACTTCATTTAGGAAACATCAAAATCAGGCTCCTGGAAAGCCAAAAATATCAAATTGACCATATCTAAACATTTACCATTAGGTTTTATGGCCCATTGCACATATTTCATTTGGTATTTGCTTTTTTAAACTCCAAGTGGGATTAGAGATGGGCTGCACAGTGATGCAGTTGGTACCTCTTAATAAAGGCGAGAAGGTAAAATTTTGTCTGCTTACAGTTTTCTTTCTTTCAAGAACCTGTGAGAAAGTGAAAATGGTTTAAAAGTTAGAAGTTAAACAAAACATCCT
Organism: Brachyrhaphis terrabensis; assembly: GCA_903067065.1. NCBI lineage: Eukaryota > Metazoa > Chordata > Actinopteri > Cyprinodontiformes > Poeciliidae > Brachyrhaphis > Brachyrhaphis terrabensis. The sequence continues at coordinate 15,345 of CAEGAG010184610.1, forward strand.
TTATCTATGTTTTATTCATAACTGCTAATCAGTTATGATTAGCAGTTATTATCATAACTAACTAATAGGTTAGTTATGTTTTAACTAATAACTAATAAGATTAGTTATGCTAGCACAACTAATGAGTTAAGCAATAATGCAATAAAGCAAAAATAATTCTTTATTGCATTGTTTCTAATGCAATAAAGCATTCGCTTTATTGTCACTGTTTTTGGACTCAATTTCTGGCTTTTGAATTTCAATTCAGTTCAAAAATGCCTTATGTATCTCAAAGAGAAATTAAATGTTGGGCAGGAAGGATTTCCTGTAGTGGTCAGTCTTGCAACAAATCTGAAGGGGCCTCTGACTGAAGACTGTTGCTGTGTTATGATCTTGTTAATGTCACTGTGTTGTTGCCCCAACAACACAGTGTCGGGGGCGACAGGGGTTTGCCCTGCAATCGGTGGATTGCCCGTTTGATTCCCGCTCCACTCACCCTTGTTGTTTGTGTCCTTTCCCTGGTCAGAAGTGCCTGTAACAATCATAATTGTGGTGTCTCTTTAAGACAGCCCAAGTTATCACTAGTGATGTCATAAGTCTGTGCCACTGCGCCCCTGTCAAACGCGTGGGATTTGTGGTCAGAGTTCAGTTTTTTGTTGTTGTTGTTTTTTTGTTGTTTGTTTGTTTGTTTTAGCTTGTTAGATTCTAATCAATAACTCCCTGGTGTAAATAGCTAAAAATAAAAATTACCTTGTTGCCACGGTTATGCATCATAACAAAAGTTCAAAATTAAAAATAAAGTAAGAGCATCCATCGTTTTGGATCGTTTTGTGCGACTGTACAGTATCCAAAACGAAATAACAAATAAACAATATGACAGCAATTGGATAATATTATGCAGGTGTGCATGTTGTTGTATTCTATCTGTGAGTGACAGTTAGGTCTGGGGAGGAGGCTGTTGGGAGGAAGATGCTAAATAAAGCTAACTGCACTGACTAAAAGTCAAGCTGCAGATTAAAAAAAAAAGCTTTCGCACAACCATAACACTGAGTTGTTGAATTGCAATTGAGAAAAAACATCTTTTGATTAAAATAAATTTTAACTAAATATCTTGAAATACATACATTTGAATGCCACACAGCGTGCGCAACGAAAGTTTAAAATTAAACATAGAACTGCGAATGTGTTTTACTTTGAAAGGGACCGGAAGCCGTTCAAGCTGCTCACGCGGTGAGCTGTACGGTACCTCGCAGCGCAGCAGCTGCACGCTCTGACGTCCAGTGTTTGACACAACCTCGTCGGCTTGACTGAGCGAGCGGAGCGTGTGCAGCTGTAATGGCTGCCAGAGGGAGTGAGGAAGACCACCAATGAACCCCCGAGAAGCGACTCTAAGGTGAGCCTCATAACCTGATATCATGCGGTCAAACCTCTTCTGTCCCCGCTGTACGTCCACCATTGTCTTGTCTGCTGTGAGTACCTGGCAACCCGGCTTGCAGGTGTGTACGCTGCTTGATAGCGCACGCACGTACACAGGACAATAAACTGTCAACACCTTGTGCTTAGCATGGATAGCTCCTCTGTTCGCCACTGTTGGGTCAGTGTAAAGGGAAATGAGCATGTTTGGGTTTAAATGAGGCGACACCAACGCAGAACCAGATTTGTGAACGAACTGGAGCAAGCTGGACTCTTTGTTAGCTGCTGTTAACATGATTAGCTCGCGTTAGCAGCCAGGGGCCAGGCCACATAGCTGTTAGCCTGGTAGCCAATCACCGAGGTGAGTGTCTCATTAGCCCGTTCACTTAGCTGTCTGTCATGGGAACAGCTGCCTGCAGCACTCCATCATCTTCTGGTTAATTGTTGTTCAGATCTATCAGCTAAAGGTGAGAATACACCCTCCTTGTCCTGTATTTTTCAGTTAAGGAGGAACACAGTTTGCTAACTTTTATGTTTTGTTTCAAACTGAAATTTGTATTTTAAATTTTGGCACTTTTAATCTCTAACAGATTTAACAGTGCTAAGGAGTGATGGAAATGTTGGTTATATCTGGTAAAAATTTATTTTTTTTTTATTGCGAAACCAGTATTTTATGAATTAGTAATGTAACATTTATGTTGTATTAAAATAACATTGATGAGCAATCTCCCCCATCTCATATAAAAAGTATAACTAATACAGAGAGTGTAAATGATGATGTACAAAGAAGTAGCCTTGGATTCAAACAGATGAGTTTTCCTTTGAGTGTGTGACCTTTGATTAGGGAAGTTAGAACCTGAAAGATTATTTTTATTTGTACGGTGGTCCAGAAAGGTCAATAAAATGCAAAAGTCATAAGAGCAAACAGCTAAAGTTCTTATGTTTTCTGGAAAAATTTGGAAATGAATCCATTGATTTTGAGTGTGACCAGCTGGCCATACCTCAAAGAAAACTGGAAATCTGTCACTCAGTAAAAATCTGATTTATGGATCTGTAGGTTGCAGTGTCGGTTGGAATACATGCTGAAATGAGCTTGTTTTTTTGTTTGTTTGTTTTTTGTTGTTTGTTTTTTTTTTACTCTGCTCAAGAACTGTCATTAATTCACTAATATTTGGTAAATATCATTGGCTGTAGCTTTCCTGTTTGAGGGTTAATCTTTTTCTGCACAGAAAATGATTAACCCTCTGCATGTCACTACCTTGAGACAACAGCTCAACCATAGATTTGTTGTGAACTCGGGCTGGAACGATCCTTCAACTGATTTGGTTTATTAAAATGATTTAGCTAATTTCATACTGTTAAACCACATAATTTTCTTCTGCATTCTCTACAGTGAACCAGGTTAGCTTATCATAACATAATAAACAGTAACATAGCAGACAGATGTGTGTGTTGGCTTTGTCAGAGCCCACCATGATAATAGTAAAAAAACACAGATGGAACAGTTTGGCTACAAACGTCCAAACCTTCTCATGAATTAACCTTGGAGTAAAATGAGTTATATGATAAGATATTCTTAGATATGCTTAGATATTCTTATGAAGGAACAATTACCTGGTGGACGTCAACATTTCCACTTTAAAAGGTCATCAGCTGTATTTTAGGACAGTTAAAATATTTGTCTCGAACTGTTAGCAAACAGTTAGCTTTAGGTTATTTGTTCTTTATGTGTAAATCTGAAATTTCATTCTTTCTGAGTCCCATTGAGACAGGATGTCTCATTTTAAACAGGGTCCTGTTAAGTTAACACAAAACGCTTTTTTTCCCTGTTTATTTTCCAGAATTAAATTTTTATCAATTCTAATCATATAGCCTAAAAACTGTGTAATTGTGGAGTGAAAGAACACAATTCGATAAATCATTATTATTACAAAAAATGTCATGATTGCCACATTTTATAAAAGAAAATCTTTTTAAAATGCTTTATCCTTAATCTCAATGGCATAATATGTCCAGGCCTGTCACAATAACAAACTTTGCTGAACAATAAATTGTCCTAGAACTTGAGATGAACGATAATATTGTTGTTTTGAAATCATTTTCAAGTAATATAATGGAAATGGCATAATAATGGCAAGAACACATTCTCCAAGCAATCTGGTGCACACTTCGATCAGGACGTTGGTTCTTTTTTCTTTCTTTGGTCTGTCCCACACGTCTCCATTAAAGTACACTACTGTCAGCGTTTTGGTGTTTAGCTGTCATGTTCCTGCTCCTGCTCACCCCCCGCTCCTCCATCCGCCCCCTCGGCTTCTTTTCATTGTGAAAACAAGGTTTTGACAGGTTCTCCTCTTTGACATTGTGATGGTTGTGCACACAGAGATGTCGCCATGATGGCCTCAGTGAGGTAACATAAACCTGTTGTGACTAACGGTGTCATTATAACAGTGTGGTGATTGCTGCGCTGTTTGATGTGTGTGCTATCATGTAACGGTCACATTGTTCTGCTGAGGATTGGTATTGATGGCCACAGTGACTGACCAGACACTCTGTCTGCCTGCAGGGCTTTTTATCTGCACATGTAAACATTGTGTCACTGTGTTCAGGATCTTGTTGCTTGTTCGCTTTGTTATACATATTATCTTAAGTGGAGCCTTTACTGTTGAGCCATTCACCAAGGTACACGCTGTAGAAAATCCAGGAGAGCAAAAAAAAACAATGAGCCACCTTGGTTCATTCTGGTTTAGCCACATGCAAAGTCAATTAGCCACATTCTGATTTAGTGCCTGGTGGGGAAAAAAACTGAAAAACAACATCAACAAAAAACAAACAAACAAGAAGCAGTTCTTCAGACTAAAGTAGGCAGTATTTTAACCTGTCATTTCGTTCAGCTTTCACTAGTAGTGAGTCAGTGCAGTCTGTTACATCTCAATAGTCATGTTTCCATCAATGGGTGTTTTATGAACATTTTGAAATGTTATTAGAAAAGGTTGATAGAAATGGCACAATTTGAAATAATCTCAATATCACAGTGAATATCATTTCCTTTTGTTTGTTTTTTTTTGTTGTTTTTTGTTTTTTCTTTCTTTTTGCAACATTTCGAAAGTCTGTTAAAAATTCCCATGACGATTAGATGGAAATATGACTATTGATGATTATGGACTCTCAATAGTTTCAGATTCTTTGCAACTATTGCAACTTTGTAACTGGAGAGAACTTTGTAACTAGATTTGTGTTTTTTAAATTAGGGTTAATAGTTAGTAGCACTAGCTCAGGGGTCGGCAACCCAAAATGTTGAAAGAGCCATATTGGACCAAAAAAACAAAAAACAAATCTGTCTGGAGCCGCA
>CAEGAG010184714.1:0-91253 GCA_903067065.1 Brachyrhaphis terrabensis
CCCGGGGTCTTTCTGCATGGAGTTTGCATGTTCTCCCTGTGCATGCGTGGGTTCTCTCCGGGTACTCCGGCTTCCTCTCACAGTCCAAAAACATGACTGTCAGGTTAATTGGACTCTCTAAATTGTCCCTAGGTGTGAGTGTGTGTGTATGGTTGTTTGTTTCTGTGTTGCCCTGCGACAGACTGGTGACCTGTCCAGGGTGTACCCCGCCTCTCGCCCGGAACGCAGCTGGAGATAGGCACCAGCAACTCCCGACCCCATTAGGGACAAGGGTGAACAGAAAATGGATGGAAGAATAGAATTGGAAGATGAATCATTTTAAAATCTCTTCTAATGAACCTTAGAGAAATGTTCACATCTTGATTTTTTTTTTTTTTTTTTTCTACATTTTGTTGTACTAAAACCAGATATCTTTGGCTGGATGTAATATTTCAAATGTGATAGTGTCCTGCATGTTTTAATTCTTTTCTTGGTTCAACTCACCTGAATCAAACGGCAGTCTCTGCAAAACATTATGGCATGTTTGGGAGGTATTTTGATTTTAAATCAGCTGTGCAACACAGTCTGAAAAAACAGAAGAAAACGATATCTTTAAAAAAAAAAAACTTTCCTACAGAGCTTTAAAGTAAAAAAAAAAAAATCATTTTAAAATGCTTTAGTTACTTTCTAGGGAATGTTTGGGGGTTTTATGATATACAATATTGCTCTGAATAGGAAAAAAACAAAGATTTTTTAAAACCACATCATTTTATACATCTTTACAAGGCATGGCAATTATTATTTTGTTTTTGCGTGATTATATTTCCATGTGTTCATGCAGTTCAGGGTGAATCTGTGCCAGCTCATGCATCTCGTCGTCGTTCACTGACCTGTTTTTTTTCTCACGTCTCCCAGGGGGTTTCCAGCCGCTCCTGCTTGAGCCCCTCTTCAAATTTCACCACAATCTGCGCAAACTGGACCTGCAGGAGGAGGAATACGCCCTCATCCAGGCCATATCGCTGTTTTCTCCAGGTAACGCCAGAACTTCGGCTCGAATCAATCATTAATGAGCCCTGTAAATATTTAAACCTTACAAACATCTATGTGCGATGAACATGAAAATATATTTTTAGATTTTTCCATTAAAATTCAATCCATCAGATCGTCCTGGAGTGCAGCATCACGCCGCCATCGATAGAGTTCAAGAAAACTTGGCAGAAACTCTGAAAACCTGGATCGACAGCAAGAAAAAAGGCCCAAAGAAGAAGTGAGTGAAAACCCACGGTCAGCCCATCCGCTGTGGAACCTCTTCACATATTTGCAAACCTTTCTTCTGCGAACTTTTTCAGCCTGCTGTATCCCAAAATGATAGCCTGCCTCACGGAGATGAGAACGATGACGGAGGAGTACAGCAAGCAGATTCTGCAGATCCAAGACGTGCAGCCTGACACCATCTCTCCGCTCATCATGGAGGTGGTCAGTAGAAACCCCTGCAGCAACATCTGAGGCCCAAAACTGGCCACTTCCAGCATTCGGCTGGAACGTGCCCTTTGATTCGCTGCTATGTGAGGCACACAGGAAACGTGATGAAGCCATCTGCGTTTTGCACAATTTCAAAGCATTCGCTGGGCAGAAGTGAGCTTTACAGACTCACTGATTTGCTGGTTTCAGGTGCTTTTGTTGTGGCATTTTGAGACAATATGAGTTTTGATGTTTACTATGATTTTCACTGCACTCAGAATGGAGACTGCTCAGGAAGCAAAGGGAAACCTTCTTCTGAAAACATTTATACCGTCTCACTTGTTACCTCAGGTTGTGTTCAGTTTTGTGTTTGTTGTGCTATGTAAAACAGAAGTTTAACACTTATTGTAAATAGAACTGAATAGGAAAGGTGCTTTTTGAAATCTTTTATCATGTAGCCTGATTAAGATGTGCTAATTTATATTAAGGTTCAGAAACCCCTCAAAAATCAGGCTGTCTGGTGATATCAAATAAATTTGAAGGATCTCTTTCACATGGAAAAAAAAAACGCAAGAAGATTTCTGTGCATTTTTTTTTTCAGAACATTGATTTGTTTAAGCCACAATAAGACAATTAAGATGTAATTTAAAGGTTAATGAATGAAGTAATAACCAGGACATAAATGAAATGTATTATTAATTACACTGAGATTTGGCAAAGAAAGCAGAAAGCAAAAATGCCACACTGCTTCTACTCTACTGATGAAAAAGACAGACTGTAGGTAATGAGCTTTCAAAATATTATCTAAACTGAATAAAGAGCTAAAGTTATCATGGGTTTATCTGATTTTGAGTTCTAATGTCATGGTACTTTAAACTGAACTGGATTCAAAATCAAAATACTCTTGAAGGAAGTGGCGGCTCAATGATTCCTATATAGAAGAAAAAAATTGACACTTGTTCAGTTTACACAATAGACAAACATAAACTAGATTAAGATGCAACCTCAAACATTTAATGTAACCAAATCTCAAAGACTGATCAGGCTTTATGTGTTCCAGGGTTCAGACTGTCTGAACACAGCACAGCTCAGGAAGACACTTCTGGGTATGGAGAGATCCGGAGGTGCTGGTCAGCCAATCACAGGCAGAATCTGGGTTACAAAGACAACATATTTTCTTATTAAAATAGAAAACAAAACATCCAGGGACAGAGTAAGTCTCAGCAACATCAACAAACTGTCATTTCAGACATCGTCTCAAGAATTAGGCTTTGTGCACTTCACAAAAAATCTGCAGCAATAAATACATTAAGGTTGATTGTAAATTTCGACTGAACTAGAATTGTTTTGAACGATTCATTTCTAGTCTTGTGAGGTTTTAAAATAAACATCTTCACTCGTTCTCAAGGTTTTCTCAGTACTGAAATTCAGCTTGGAAGGATCAGGCTTATAAACTGTAGTCAGAAACAGTCACACTTAGAGGTCAACAGAGCTCACTGACATTATCATTAATGAGGTCATGGAGGTCACATTAGTCTGTGACTTCATTAGTCACCTCTATTGCTCTATCAGTGTTAGTGTTTCTAAGCTTGATGCTTCCAACCCAAGTTTCCGAATCCTTTTGGCTGAAAGATGAAACAACAGGAAGTAGAGCTGTCTTTACCTAAAGCTCAGAAGATTAACACATCCCAGGTGACTGAAGATTTAAGTTGTCTTAGTAATATCTAAATCAGCAAAATAAGATTAACACATCCCAGGTGACTGAGGATTTAAGCTGTCTTAGTAATATCTAAATCAGCAAAATAAGAGATTTAAAAATCACAAACTCTTTTGTGTCTTTTACATTCACCAAGCTCCACTTTTTAATTAAAGCAGTTGTTTCCCTAACATATGAAAACTCTTCTTTTAATTTACTCCATTATCCCACATCAATTAACACTTATTTCAGTAAAGCACCCATGCAGAAAACATAATCTAACTGCATGTTCTAAATGGGGGGAAATGTAGCACCACCTGGTGGACAAATGTAAAAATAGCTAGCTGGGGATGAAGAACAGCAGCCGAATTCTACGAACCTATTTTAATAATTTATACAAAGCAAAATGGACTTGTTTGAGCTTTATATAGTGTTGTGTTATTCCCTCATCAAAAACATACAAAACATGTTTTCTTTCAGGTATTTTGTGTCTCCTACTAAAAAATATGCTAATTTAGTCAAGTTCCACATAAGTCTGCAAGTTTTAATTGAATAGAAAGGAGTCTGCTGTAAGAATATTGATTTATGCTGAGAAATATGAAATTAAATATTGACATTGAAAATTTGATTTTCAATATTACAATTTTCTTGTGCAAATTGTTTTAATGCGGCTTTAGTTATTTATTTAGCCCTCCTGCGGTCTTAGCTTAAGGGTCTCGTCAGACCATCAGTTCCCAAAGCCACAAAAAAGAAGAACCTTGTATAAGCGCACACGGGGTCGTTGTGACTCCGCACAAAGTAAACAAAAAAAATCATGGGATCCAAATGACCCCATCTCCTTTTACCTTAACCAGTAGGTCGGTTAAGGTATTAAAGTACTAAGAGGACAGTTCAGAAAAATAATTTTTAAATTCAGGGATATTCAAGACAACCAAAAAGGTTTGATTAAAAAACAAAAAGGCACAAAATGTCTTTGGGATTCAAGACATTTATACAAAACCACTTGTTTTCTCCATGTATTGATTGATTTTTCATGTGCCTTGGTATAAAACTGTGGAATTTGTTCATGCCTTCTCCTGGCTGATGCCTTTGCAAACCTATTTCAAATTCACTTAAACTTACTTTCTTGTTAATTTGACTTATGATGTCTGAGGACAATGAAAAAACAATGACAGTCCTTTAACTCCATCAAAAGGTTCTTGAATTAAGTAACAGATTTTTGTGTTTTAGTTGAATTGTTCATGATATATCAGACATTAAAGGTTCCACTTTGAAGCTCTCCGATCAGATCGACTGTAGGTGGCAGCAAACCTTGAATTAGGATTTTTGCACTTAAGTTATTGTCGTCTTCTGTTTCACATTAGTAGATATTTTTTCACACAAATGCAGCAACGATTGTAGCCATACTTTCTGGAAGGGTTCTCCCATAGCTGCCTTAAATGCTCCCTCTTATTGTAAAATAATTCAGATTATCCTGTTCAATTTACTGGTTGTGCCAGAAACACACAGCTAACACTAAAAGGAAAACCAGGCAGACAAATTCCTTGATCATTTCCAGGCTATCCTACTCTTTATTTGTTGCAAATTACAGTACCAGGGAACTATTCCTCGGAGCACGCAGAGGGAATATTTACAGAGGCGCAACATTTAGCATACCTTCACAGAAACAAAAGGAAAAATCAACCCCAAAAAGTTTTCAGTCACAAACAGAGGCATTCAAGTAGTAGTACTGTTATACAGGATGTATTTGTTGTATTTTTTCTTTTACTTTGTTTCTGTCTCTTTATGACCAGTATATGTGCTAGTATGACTTCTTATACTAGTAGATATACTTTTTTTTTCTGTTTTTGGTAACCATTTAGTTTTTATTGAACTGGGTGTCTAGGGTTGGGGTACAGTGGTCAAACCTTCTGGTGGAGGGAAGCAACACGTTCATGAATGCAAATTACAGCAAGCAGGAGACGTGGGAGATAGGCTACATGACTCGATCCCCCCACCCCTTAGGTGCTACTGAGTCCTACCCCAACCCTCCCTGTCTACGTTTCAAGATATGCAGCCCAGAGACAACAGAAATATCCAGACAGAGGGGAGGAGAAAAAGAACAGAGTTATTGCCTCTGAGGATGGCTCATCACAACTACGTCAACGTTCGGCTTTGGTAACAGAACCAACACTGTTAGCGATACTGAATCTCTACTGTAGTCTATATTTACAGTATGCAAGGCCTCCTGCTGCCTCGTCAGTCCATGTGCGTGCCCGTGATAAAACATCTATCAAAATAAACACCTGTCTATGTCGCATCTTCAGCTGAGGGGTGGGGTGGGGGGGGGGGACCTTACAATTAATGTCTGTATAATCCACGAAGTCTGTGATGAAGGACGGGGGTGAGGAGGAGGTGGAGGCTCGTGGGGCGGGACGTTCGACAGCACCGAGGGGGGGAGTCACGATATCGAGGGACGGGGGTGATGGAGGAGACAAGGCGAAGGTGTATGAAAGCAAAGGCACTCCAAACTATAGTTACACTATACATGACTAGTTCTTGTTACAATAATACAGCTGTCATCTACTGTACTGTACAGGTAAGATTGAACATATGGCTGGATAAAGCTGATCATCGTCATCTAACAATATCCATAAACAATATCAGTTCAGCCCTGATTCTTTTTTTTTTCTTCTTTCCCAACTCTTTGTTTTCGCTCATAAACAGTACATGGGTCAGCGTATATACATACCTTAAACACAACATGGGAAAAAAATAATAATCGTAACATAAAAAACAAGATACAAGACGTACAAGTCAGAATTTTGGTGAGGAGCATTTATACTGTATATACAAATTGTTTTATTTTTTTTTTATGTAGTGAGTGTTCTTGGTAAATAAACACATCTGGACTGTACCGAGCAGCTCTCTATGCACTCTGCTGCGAGGACGAATGGTGGTTAACACTTTAAGGAGCGCGCTCGCTGATAAGCAAAAAAAAAACAAAAAAAACACAAAAAGCTGTGATCATCTGGAAGAGAGAGGCGGATGCTGACAGGAGAACCGGTTCGTCGAGATGCTGCACCGTCGCGGAGTCCAAGGCAAAAAGGATAAAGCAGGTGCTCTAAATCCACCTACAGCTTTTAATACACGCAACACAGGAGAGGAGCGAAGCTGCTGCTGGACTCCATCGCTTCCAGCAAGAACAGGAGCAACAAACAAAACATCAACTTATCCAGATCCGTCTTTAGGCAGCGGCAAATATTGCCGCTACGCTGCCAGATATGAGCTCACCATAAATGATTTCTGAACCATTGTAGTTATTATACATTTATCTATATATACTTTTTATACAGAAAGAAAAGTATCATATAAACTGTGTGTATGCTTGTTTGTACTGTATGTATATATTATACAAGCACACAGGAAGCAGATACACATCACATCCGTTGTCGCACACGCCTCCCCCACCAAAACGCTGCCCAGGAGTAGAAAAAAAGAAAAAAGTAAAATAAAAACAATGAGTAAAACAGGCTGCTAGAATTAAAAACCCCAGGCGAAAGAAATAAACCACCCGATCTGCAGAGCTTCTTCCAGCGGACGTCATCATGCATCAACGTGTGCGAGAGGATGTGAGTGTGTCTGAGTGTGCAATACGCGTGCATGAGCCTCATGCCTTGTCTGCGGAGGTGAAAGGTCGTGGCGGGCCCCCCTCTCCGGTTGGTCCTTCTGTACTTGGGTCATGCACTACAGGAGAAACCAGAGGAGGAGGGGGTGGATGCAGAGATGTGGTATGATAACGAGGGAGGAGCAGTCAGGAGGCAATGAGGGGCAGCAAAGGACGTTTTTTTTTTTTGTTTTTTTGTTTTTTTACAGATTGTCCTCTTACAAATGTTAGGAGGCTACCATCGAGTATACATGTTTAGTATACTTGTAGTCGACAACGCTTCTGCCCCTACGATTCCCTATCAAAGGGAGCATAGGAGGGTGGAGGACAGTTCAGACAGCTGGGGGTTAGAGGTGGAGGTCAGGGTGGCTGGGTTCATGTGGTCGTGTCGCCGCTGAGCCCCGGGCCGCTGCAGCTTCGCCGCGCCGCTGCCAGGAGCAGAGCTGATCGCAGCTCACCCCCTGGCCAGGGGGGGCGCAATGGAGAGGGGGCTGTGGGCCGGGGGGCTGAGGCCGGGGCGGGGGGTCGAGTGGGGTCTGCAGGCTCAAGAGGTGGAGTTGGAGGCTGAGGCGGAGGCGGTAGTGGTGTTGGGACCTCGCTCTGTGCTGCTTCCATCTGTGGCAGGGAGAAGGTTAGTGAATGTTAGCTGAGAGAAACTGATTAAAAGAACACAAAAAAAAAAAAAAAAAAAAACTAGAAATTTGAGTTTTGTTTTTTCTATGCAGAAATGCTTCTTGGAAATAAAACGTATTGTTTTGAAACACGTGTCAAAGCTGAACATCTACGGTAATTCTGCTGCCGACTACTGCTTGGTGTTTCCTTATACTGATCACACACTATTGTGGGATGGCGTCCCATTCTTTATCCATTATTTTTTTGCAACTTGGTCAGAATGGTTATGTTGAACTACACAAGTAGGTCCTGTCCCACAGCATGATACTTCCTCCACCACAAGCTTTTGGGAGTTGGCAGAGAGGATTTGGCAAATGCTAAGCGGGGCACAAACCACATACTCAACTCTGCTAATCACCTACAAATTCATTTTCCTCACTAATGTGAGAAAATGAACGCATTGAAATAAACCAGCTTTCCAACAGCAAGAGATTTATTACCAAGAAGCATTATTACAACTACAATGTAGCTGACAAACACTAACCTAATACTCTAATTGACTTTTCAGTCACACATTTTCTACCTATAATTAATCTATCAAAGTTTAACCTCCGCTCATTATAGCCTTGTTTAAACATAGTGTAATAATGCAATAAATAAGGCAGAAACTGACCAGTATGATTATAGTACATGAAAATTATAGCTAATAATCATTAGTTCTGGAGTCATTAATTGTCAACCACAGTCTACACAAATCTACTTAACTTACAGGTGCTTTTCAATAAATCATTGAAATTTTTATTTCAGTAATTCAATAGAGAAAGGGAAGCGAGTGCTTCCAAGTTGCTAATGGTGAAGAAAGTCTGCTGAAAGAAGTGCGGCTCTGACCTGTGGTGGCAGACACGTTGGTTGGTGTTGAGGCGACAGCCTGGTTGCGGGCGTGGGCAGGGATGAGTATGGAGGCCAGAGAGGGATTACTAGATAGCTCTGAAAGATAATGAACAGAAGTTATGGGGTCATGCTACTGCACAGCTTCACTAAACCCTGGAGAGACACTCAGATCTGTCAAAAATGAACATTTCCATGAGCTGTGCACGGAAACACGGAATTAACTGGAGGAAAAGCTGAACATGGAAGAATCAGGAAAACGGAAAACTCCCACAGCGGGACGCGGGGTGTGCTCAAACCAAAGCAGTTAAAGTAAAAACAGACAAACATGAGAATGAAATAAAACAATTTCAAAGGGTCAATTTTCTTTCCTTATGTGACCAGCTTGTGTCTGGAGCGTACCCTGGGTGGTGAAGTTGAAGAGCGAGGGCTTCTCTCTGCCGTTGGGCAGCTTGATGTTGGGGTCACGCAGCTCATCAAAGAAGGAGTGAGCGCAGGCCTCCAGAGGGGTGAGGCGCGCCGTGGGCGTGTACTCCAGCAGGCGAGAGCAGAGGGCGATGGCCTCCGGAGGGGTCCGAGGCCGGAAGACCTGAACAGCGGTCAGAGACAGCATCAACGTGTTAAGATTGGTTGTTATCGCCATGCAGGTAGACGTCTGGACTGCTAAGGTATAACCAGGGGAATAATTTAAACGTTTCTGTGATCTGGCACTTTGAGGGCAGTGAATTAAATGCAGCTGCAGAGAACGACCCCAACATGGTTCCCACACATCCATGGAGAAATTTATATTATTCTAATCAGTTTCTTACATCCAATTTCAAAATAAGTAAAATATGAATTCATGGTGAACTGTAGTAACAGATATTTCTACAGTAGTTTAAGGAAGGAAGGAAGGAAGGAAAGAAAGGAAGAGAGGAAGGAAAGCAAGGATAGCAGGAGCTAAAGACAGAAGGACAAAAGGAAAGGAAGGGCAGACAGACAAAATATATATATTTCCGTTCTCTTATTTTCTTTTTCCCTTATTATCCAGGCTTGGGAAAATACTCAAAACACATTCTATGTTTTTCCAGACTGCGTAGGATCCATGCAGAACAGAAAGGCCAGCGGCTGCCTGTTGATTGGAGGCTAAATTTATAAAGTAAAAGCTTTGTGTGAAGAATGGAAATAATGTCCACCCACTCCTTACAGTCTCATATTTACTGTCTGTGTCTCACTGTACAAGATAAAAGTAAAGAGTCGATCCTTAACCACAACCTGCAGAAATACTGATAGAAACCAGCTGTGTAAAAGGGTTGCTGATCCAACTTTGCTCACAAAACCATTTTCTTCCCCAACCTGATGGTAATGGCTGTTAATAATAATAATAACAATAAGTTTCAGTTTTAGCTTAATGAGTGTTTTCTTGTCCTGCTGTTCGACTGTTTTTTGATAAAAATTATTATGAAAGAATTATATTTTTCAGTTAACATGAAATACTACACAGTGCATACAGTCCTGAATAATCCCTTATTTCTTTACATTTTGGGTCCAGGGCTTTTAATCAGATTTGCTTAGCATCTTTAAAAGTCGTCTTTCTGAATATTAGACACAATTTCAGCTCAATGTTATGCAAATACTTGTATCTGACCATCTTCAGAAACAATTATTTTCAAGTTTAATAAGCTTCCTGACTTTGACCTATTAGTTTCTCGCAGATTTAATGCACAAGTTTCTTTTCAAGATCCCAAACTGATCCAGGCTGAACATCTCACATTAAAATAAAAATACCCCTCTGGGTCAAAGCCACGCTTTTCTTAGCTACACCCTTGAGAGAAATATTTATGTGATGTTTATGGTCTTAATCTCTGGACAGCATGTTCTCCAATGAAACACGCTAAAATACATTTAAAAAAAAGTCATCACTTATAATTTAACAAATAAAGTTCACAGCCTTACCTTTCTATTTACATTTACTTAGCTCATGTCAGCTTAACATTTCCTATTTTGTTGTAAACATTTCTTTAGGGAATATGATGTTATAACCATAAACTTCTATCTAAATGTCTTCATTCAGAATAGTTCTTAAATTCAACATAGTTATTGATCTTTATTGTACATGTTTTATTATTTAATTTTGTCTAATGTAATGATGACCTTATGTGAATTAAAATTTAAACCAGCAAATAAATAAAAAAATTGTTATGTATACTAATGTCAGCCTTAAAAATCTGTGGTTTTTACCAAAGAACCTTATAATTTACATGGTATGCTACATTTATGCAATGTTTGACATGTTTTTTTTCTTCACACATTTATTATACATATGTGGCAATAGAGTAAAACTTGGGGTTTGTACATTTTATATATGAGCAACGTGTAAATCACTCTGCTTCATTCTTTGAATTCAGATTCATCTTTTGGGAAATGGAATAGGGAAAATAACCTAGAAACTAAAATATTTTCTGATACTTTCTTCTTTGTTGTCAGTATTTCTCCAGGACCAAACACAAAACTTTTCCAGATTTTCAAATTTAAGGCCAAGTAGGAAGCAGTATTCAGTCTGAACAGTATCTGAAAGCCATTAAACAGTCTGCAAGAACAAGATCTGATGGAGGAACCGAGAGATCCATTATCATTTCGCTGAGCATCGACTATGTAAGAGGCTTTCAGTAAAGAACACATTATTGGTGATAATTACTATTTTACATTTGTCAAATTGTTCTACTTGATCTTCGCCATAGATTGGACAAAAAGGTGTCATGTGTCTTGGAAAATAAAACTCATTTCCATGAAAATGGTCAGGAACTGTTCTGAAACGAGAGAAAAATCAGCAAAGTTCCTCAGAAAACCTAAAAAACTTTTAGAAAGTCTGAAGAAAGATTTGTAACATTTAAAAGACAGCTTATCTCACTTGATCTAATATACCAAGGCATTAGGGATGATTCAAGTCTGTTTGCATAATACACTCAGCTTATACAAATACTGTACTTATGTTACCAAACACAGGCAAAGGTGAGCAAGACAACAACAGAGCAGGCTTAATATAAAAACACAAACATTCACCGGCCACTTCATTAGGTACACCTGTTTAATTGCTTTTTAACACAAACAGCAATTTAGTCAGTCACATGACAGAATCTCAGAACATTCGAACATTCAAAGGGATTCAGGTGACTTTGAATGTGCCATGGTTGTTGGTGTGAATAATTTGATCTGCTGGGACTTTCACACGGAAACTTTTATGGTTTGTAGAGAAGTGTTCATTTTTTTTAAATATCGGAAAACCAATTGAAAAATTACCCAAATACACTTGTTACAAGCAGATGAGGTACAGCAGCAGAGGACAAACTCCTGCTGCCCCTCTTGCCAGCTAAAGGAAACTGAGATTACCGGTACGTTGCACAAAAGCAAACCAAGACTGGACGATCTCATGTTGGAAAAGCTTTGCTTGTTTCTGACTCACACATTTAACTGCAGAAATTGGAGTGAGCCACAGGAAAGTATGGATCAATCCTGCTATGTATGAGTGGGTCAGGCTGCTGGTGGAGTGATGGTGTGATTGATATTTCCTTTAGTACTTTAGTACTAAACAAGCACCATTTACACACATATACCAGGTTAATGCTCCATGATATAAACCTCGTACTATCTCAAACTGGCTTCTGGATCGGGACAATGAGTTCACCGTACTCCAATAGTCTTTATAGTCACCCATTACACCGTTGTTGTAACGGGAGATTTGCATAATGAACGTGTAGAAGAGAAATCTGCACCGAAGGGAAAAGGAGGAATCCAGAACTAGCCAGGTGTACCTAATAAAGTGGCCGGCAGATTAACATGTCACACAATCTGATGCATGATGATGTTCAACATGCAATGACAAAAAAAGAAACACAAGAGCAGTAAACCAAAACCTACATTTAAAAAAATTAGTTTTGTGAATGCAAACAGCTAAAAAAGGAGCTCTAAAATCAGCATGCAGCTCCGGTGGATGGATGTTAGATGATGGGATGGCAGAACAAAAGCAATGGGATGTGGCAGCAGAAAAACGTAGAAGTAAAAGTGCTGCTGTACCTGCTGACTCACCTTAGTCCAAGGGTGGGCCTTGATCTGGGGGAATTTGAACTCAGTGTAGTTGGGGTTCATCTCACGGATCTGTTCTCGGGTTGGAGTACCGAGAACCTGAAAAGAAACAGCAAAGCGTTGTTAACCTCAACAGCATTTAGTCCTGAAATCTAAGTCCCACTTGCTCAAACACAGTGAGCTCAGCACGGCCGGCTGATTCTCACCTTAATGATTTCCACAAGCTGATCCACCCCACTGTCTCCAGGGAAGATTGGCTGTCCTAACAGCAGCTCTGCCAGGACGCAGCCAGCTGACCACACATCTGCAGGAGTTAGAGAGAGAGAGGAGGAGTCAATAATAAGAAAAACAGGTCAGACACCACAACACACACACAGATCCCTAAGTCTGGCTGTGTCAGCTGGGGTGGGCGTACCTATGCTGGAGGTGTAGTCAGTGGCACCAAAGATGAGCTCTGGGGCCCGGTAGTAGCGAGAGCAAATATAGGACACGTTGGGCTCTCCACGGACCAGCTGCTTCGCGCTGCACACACAATAAAAGCACATTATGGTCAGAATCACCACCCACTTCTGCCAAAAAGAGAGGAACGCGAAACCAGTGTGATCAGAGTATATTTATAGGCACTGGGGCTAAACTGGGATTTGATGTGTGAAGGGGGGCTGTGAAATTTTTGCAAAGGGAGCAGAGCCCTCAGCAGACATGACGAAATAAGTGAAACAAGCTGACACATCCGTTCCTTAAAGACAGAATGATAAGGTAGGTCCTTAATGCCCAGATTTTAGTAGAAAAACTACAGCTTTTTAAAAAAAAAACCCAAAGAAAAAACCTCTTAGATGTTTCAAGAGCTAAACTCAAAATGAGATTAGTAAGTAAATTTTCTGGTCATTTGTGAGGTTTTCTGAGCCATTCAGACTTTCTGGTGTCCAAGTGGACACAAGCTTAAAGGCAAACTGATTGCTGGGGTTTTATGCTAAAGAGGAGAATTATGATAAGTTGTCCCAGTTTCTAAACCAGTAAAGCAACGACAGACCATCACACTACCACCACGCTGTACGCAGAGTGTTCTTCTGAAATGCTGTTAGTTTTACACCAGATGTAAAAAGGTCCACTTCTGCTCTGTAACTATATTTCTAAAACAAATTGGAGCTTTAAAAAAAAAAAAAAAAAAAAAAAGAGTTTTTTGTGTTGTTTGGGTCAGAAAGGGTTTCACCACGGATGAAATCTTTGCTCTCTCTCTTTGTTTCTAGTTAAATCATGAACACTGATTTTAATAGGCAAGTTAAGTTATTACTTATTATCACTGGGAATCCTTTTTTATCATTTGAATATGTGTTCTCTGGTTAACTTTCTCGCAGTAAATTGATGATCTGAAACATTTAATTGAGACAAAATAATATAAAGAGGAGATATTTAGAGATCTCTGCATAGATTTAGTAAACATTTAAATTCTGAACTAAAACAATAAGTTAATGTCTTTTATAATTAATATGTGAAACACAACCCGTTTAAGGTATTGCTTGGAGAAATTGAGATGCTTGTATTATGGAAACTGTAAAGGAAACCACTAGTTTCTACACTCTACTTTGTTTTTAACATACTTCTCCAGGCACACCACTCGTACCCAGCTTGACAGCTAAATTGTAACTAATGCGTTTTCGTCTAATGACTTTATTACCATTTAGTCAGTAGCTTTTCTGGTCTTTCCATCTTCACCCTTTGTGTTTGCACTGGAACAGAATATCGTTTACATCTTGATTTGTTAAATTTTCACACACAGCACTTTGGTGCATTTTGTTGTGCCTGTTTACAAAATGCTTTTTAAATTAAATTGACACTGACAATTCAATCAGCCCAACAGAACTGTGCTCAGTATGTACTTACACAGAGCAAGTCGGCACTGTGTGCTCAGCTGAGTGACAACAGCATTGTTGATTAGAGCAGCATGCTGCACCCATCGACCCCCCACTTCACACATAAATGCCAATATAGCTCTGTGACTGCCTCCATTTCTGACTCAGTGGCACATAACAGGCAGATCAATTCACTGGCTGTGTAGTTTAACAAATGAGGCCGATGTGAGGCAATCAAGTCTAGCCTGAAAGTATTGTTAAAAGATATTTGTTGACACATTAGCAACATTGGAGCACTGCTTACTTTTGGTTGAGACAGAAGTAAGCAGAGTTTCTTTGTTTAAGTCTGTATCTTTGTTTTTCCTACAACTTAGTATACTCTGTTTCAGACCTGTTAATTCAGCGGACGCGCTGATTAACCTGCATCCATGTTAACAGCATGACTGCGTCTCACCTGCCAAAGTCGCAGAGCTTGAGAACAGCCGTCTCTGGGTCGAGCAGCAGATTCTGGGGCTTAATGTCCCGATGGCAGATCCCAAACGAATGGATGTAAGCCAGGCTCCTGAACAGCTGGTACATGTACAACTACGCAGGGAAGAAGACACAGACGAGTCACAACTGCAGAACAAGCAGCCACCTGACATTACAAGGTTTATATCAGGTAAAAAAAAAAAAAAACACACAGGGATGTTATTTCAGTCCAGTCAAACACAGGACATTTTATTATCCTGTCACGCTGTCTGTTTTAAAGGAACACTGTTAACTGTTTCACACAAGTTTCGTCAATTGCAAAGTTGCAGTTGCAGTCAATATCAAACAACTAATTTTGAATGAAAGAAAATGTGGACATTTACTAGCTTAAATAGAAAAAAAACTGAATAAAAAGTTTTTAAAAAATTAAGACATTTAAGATTTTCGCTAATTTTGCTATATTTATTTTAAAGTTGTGATCTTATCAATATTTTCTGTTACACAAATCATTTTGAACCAAAGCAGAAGTAAAACACATAAATGATGGTACACAGGAAAAGTACCTACAAATGATTTAAAGGCTTGACTAACACAATGTTGCACTTATTTCCTGTATTTGATCTATTTTTGCATTTTTAACCAATGTGTGTTCTTAGGGAAATATTGTTTTGTTTATATCATGACAATTAAGAAATCAGCTGGTAACCAGGTCTAGAGGAAAAACAAATACGTTTTTATTTTTAGCTCACCAGAAAAATACACACAGCTGCACAGCTGTGTCTTATCCAAAGTCAAATGGTCATTCAAGTGAATCACATAATTTTAGGCCAAATCCTGTGTTTTATATTTAAAGCCCTTGATCTCAAAGTATCTCTTAAATGGAGATAGATTAAAAATTGCTGCAAGACCAAGAGTCATCTTGGCCTGAAACAAAAAACAGAATCCACTAAGATTCAAATATGAACATAGCAGTAAAAGAAAATTGATGCTAAGAATAAATGATTATTATAGAATTACCAAATAATAAAGAAAAAAGTCAGAAAAAAACCCAACTCTGGTTTAAGATCTCACCTTCAGTGTCTCTGAAAACCAACAACGTCTGCCTCTTTCTGCCATAATAGTAATAAAATCCCAGACTCAGCTAAATTTACCTTAACATAAACCATGGGCAGCGTCTGTTTGGCTCGGCTGTAGTGTCTGGCCACTCTGTAGACGGTCTCAGGAACGTAGTCCAAAACCAGATTCAAATACACCTCGTCTTTCTGTTGAAGAAAAGAAAAAATAAGGACACTTGTGTTAAAACTCACAATCAAAAAGAACAAACAGGCACTAAATATGTATATCAATAATATAAAATCATATCCAGGCTCATCTCAGTTGCCTGTTAAATTTTTCAGTGTGTTATTCATCTCTTTCGCCTTTTACAAGCCGATAAAACAGATTTTCATATCCTATAAGAGAATCCATTGCATCTTCCTGGAGGACAGAAACCACAGTCATGAGTCACAAAGGCCTGAGTTGCACCAGTAGCCACAGGCAGTGACATCATTTCCTTGTTTCCTGATTAGAATGAAGTAAGTCTTGGAGGGCAGAAGGTTCTCCACCCAGTTATTGTAACACTTCCTTTTTCCTCTGAGTGCAACATCAGCTGCTCAAAACCGAGCCATCGGACCATTAATGGAGACTAATAAATAAAAACTACAAATCATGATTCAGAAATGGAACAGTTGGAGACGGGACAGCAGAGGTCTCCATTTTCCTATTTGCTGTCTAATGCTGAAATGCTGAAATCATGACTGTAACAATTCCTCTGAGGTCGGAAACAACGTCAGATTTCATCCCTTTATAGCTTAAGTGACTCAATTTAACTTGTAACGCTATTGTGACGCGTGACGCTTAATGTTTATTGTGGGTAAGGATCTACATTAGACAAAGACAAAATATTGCAGAAATTAGCTAAAAAAAAATTTTATTCATCAACTGAAAACCAATGCAATCTGTGCAGCCTCTCAGAGTGATCTGCTTCAGCTGATGCATTTTTGCCACCTTGTGGTAGAAGTAACACATTACGGCTAGCATGTGAAACCAGACTTCTCATTATCAACGCTTTCTGGGTGGAAACAATATTTACAGACAAGAGAGACATAGGGACGTAAACATAAGATGATTTTATTTACTGGAATTACACTAGAATAAGTATTTGAAACTTTGGCAATCTCTCATCCCTTATCTAGGCTTTAGGAAGTCAAATTAAAGTTTGACTTCCTAAATTTAGCTCTGTGAATCCTGGAAACAGCTGATTTTATAAATAATTTTAATCGTAAATTACACAATTTTAATGAGTATTTGGGTCAGAAATCAACATTTGAACCAGTTTGACTACCGAGCTGCAAGACATTATACAGTCAGGTAATCTTAGTAACATGTCTAGCTGTCACAAAAGTCATAACGTAAAAAAGAAGCTGCAGGAAAACAACTGTAGGAACCTTCCTACAAAGCCCTGATAGATCTGTGGAAAGAAAGATTAATCTACAGAGATGCTAACATGTGATCTACATAGCTCAAAGAAATCCAACACTACTGTCTCTGCACTGGACACACATTTCTCCCCTCTGTGATTACTACACAGAGGTCTGAGTTAAATAGACAGTAAATAAAATGAGATGAAGAGCCCAAGAACTCAGACAACATTTTTCTACAATTATGTTCACACTTTGGCAGTCAGCGCTTCCCTTTCCCAGCCATACATGCACGTCTTCAGCCATTCCCTCCATTGACAACATTTGTGACGACTGGGGAGCCTGTTCCGCCTCCTGCTAGCGCCATCATTGCTATATTTAGTCTAGCAACAGCAATGACTCACTTCCTGCCTCACTGCAAAGCCACTTCCTTGGCTTCTTCCCAGAGGGATTGCCATGCAAAGCCCTGATTGGCTCCTTTTTAACTCCCAGTTAAATAATAAGGCATCTAATTTTGGGGAGAAAAATGCCTGCAGTCACCTGAACAACTGGAAAAGCTTTTCTATCAATATTAATCTCCAGCTATACTTTACTAAAGGCTGGATGTGACTTACACTACACATTGTGCAGAGCTTATTTCAGAAGGTGTGGTTGTGCTTCATGTCATATGGACACATTGGATAAATCAGTTCTCAGGAAGCATATGGGAATCCATATAATAAGGAAAATGACATGTACTGCTCTACAGGCAGAAGGAAGGACCATGAGTGAGTCTCCACTTTGTCACACACTAATGAAGATGCTTCGAGTGTTGCACTGTGTGTCTAAGAATAAATCACTAAACATGAGCAGAGGACACAGTTTGTCTCGCACTGCCGTTTACTTGCCTAAGTTAATCTTGTGCCAACTCTACCAGCTTGCTAGACCTCAATTAACCAGAGGCAGTGCTGCTCATTCGCATTCTGTCTGCAAATGACAGAATTTCTTATTCCAGAAAACATATGGGTTTCTGGAATAAGAGCTGAGAAAGAGCTGTGGTCTTCAGAAAGCCACAAACGGATTAATCACATTGACCGTGACATGTAGGATTTATGTGGTGAGACCGGAGGAAATAAGAACAGTTGCATGGTAATGACGGTGGCTCAGGGTCTGGCAATCGGAAGGTTGAAAATTTCCCCCCAAGTGTCAATATTTACAGTTCAGCTCAAATGAGTTAAGCTTGATAAATTTGGGTTTAAAGCCATTTTTACCAACATGCCCAGCCAGAGTTCTGACTTAAATTAAATAAAGAAACAGGGTGAGGCGCTAAAAATTAGTGATGTTAAGGAAGCCTCCATACTTGGAGCATATGGCCAAAGATAAATAGTTACAATTCTAGCATAAACATGCAAAAATCTGGACAGTGATTATAAAAGTGTTTGGTTGCAAAGACGTTTCCAAAAATTGCTATAAGGTTCAAATAAATAACTGATACATTATTTTTAAAGAAAGTCAATAAAAAAATTTTTTTTTCTCTTCATAGACATTACTACTGACCCAGCATTTCTACTGATCCCAGAGATCGTAACATTGGCACATAGCTGGCCCGTTTTCCTATGTTTCTCTCCCAGAAAAATCCAGTAAAAAAGCAATGGCTACCATTAACCCGTTACTCTTTCCATTTTCATAGAATGTACTCGTGGATGAGTCTCAGTTTTATGTATCAGCTCTGTCTTCTTCTTGACTGCACGTTTTACATTTGAAATCTGTTACATGATTGGATTGAATTAACTACGTATTTCTGTGTATATATTTGACGTCTGTTACTCAAAGTGCCTCAAGATTACATTTATTGTAGATAAATCAACCATGTCAATTTGGTCAGACCAGCTGCCAGTGAGGGTTGGACTCCCACAGGTATGTTAATAACCTTTATAAACTGAATTTCTGGGTACAGTCAGGTGCTGAGGGGATCCGTTTTGGTGGTTTCGGGGTCAAGTCTCAGCTTTTTTCAAATTGTGTGGTGCTGTTCGCATCATCAAATTATGAAAACCAGCACCTGGTCTTAAACTGGAAAAGGGTAGAGCACCTTCTCTGGGGGAGCAGATTTAGTATCTCAGGGTCTTGTTCACGAATGAGTGGAAAATATGAAAGGGGAGATCGATAAGCAGATTGGTGTGGCGTGTGCATAAATCATTGTATATCTAAATATGCTCAGGGTCTGAATAATTTCACACCTTCTTCCTTTATCATAGACCTAGATCTGTATGCACCATCAACTGATGCATTCTAGTCAACAAAATCCTAATGAAACATTTTTTCCTTAATGTTTTTTTTTATGTTTATCTTACTTGGCTTGATAAATGTAACTAATATTCTGTAGATATATTTTCTAGGTGACAGATGTTCTAATCTGATGTGTAATAAACCTATTACTAGCATGACTCAGTCTCTTTATGACTCAGTTTGAGTTTAGTCCTTTCAATAAACATATTTATCTAAAACATTGCTCCATCTTTATGAGCTCAAAATACTTGATTAGCTGATAATTCTATCCAAAAATGTGCCAGTTCTTCTAAAAAGGCTGACAAAATAAGCTTTTACTCATTGTAGGCAACACGATGACATTAGATCGGGAAGGATTAGAATGTGCCGATGATCTGCCAAAGCAGTGAGACTGTAAGAAAGTCTATAAGGGGCACTGAATGTTCAACACTCTTGTTCAAATTAATCAATTTTATTTTTCTGCTCTTTCTTTCCTTGTGAGGTAGGGATTAAATGGTTACTGGTTTGAGATGCTTGGTCTGATTGTCCATGAAATGGAGCATTCAGATGTTTCTCTTCAGAGAGGTAAAGAAGGCAGAAGAGGCACGGCAGGGCTATTTCAAACACCAAAAAGCAAGAGTTTAATGTTTAAAATTTTGTACCAGTACATTCCCATTATCTCGCCGGAGTGCCCTTTACCCAAGTGATCGTTATTGTTTACCTCTTAATACAGGCATTATAAAAATCTGATCGCTTGTACTTGAAACATGCTACTAAAATATTTTCATTATGCACTTTTGCACATGAGAGAGTTGAGGTGTGTGATTGTGAGCTGCTCTGCACTCTTAGCTACACTGCAATGATTACTTTGGGGCAGATAACGTTAAGGGTGACTGTTCCACTCGAATGCCGCCTTAAAACTTCATATTCTCAGGAGGTAAAAGTCAAGCAACTATTTGCTTACAGCCCACGCTATTTGGAACAGCGGCCTTCATTTTAAATAGTCTTATACAAGAGGTTAAAGGGTAAAAGCTGAAGCACACTCTGTGCTCCGGGCCTGCCACATGTCAGTAATTGCATAAGACTACCTGTCCACATAATGACAGCTGTGGCAGCTGCCTCCCTGAAAGATGCATCCAGTGTGAACTCTCACTCCATGATTCAGGGTCTTCATCCATCAGCCTGTCTGTAACTTTCCATCCATCGTCTAAGCACTGACTTTACCTTTCGCCTCCTTCACGAGCCCTCCCTTCTTTTTCCCCGCTCACTCTAGGCTCTATGGGTGGTAAATCCTCATACCAACAACATGGTGCCAGCCTCCATAATTAGCCAAGTGACACGATGAGAGGGGACATAAGGGGGTAGGGGGGGAATAAGTGAGCAGGAAAAGCAACACGGTAGAATTGAATGTAAGCAGGAATTTTATGGATGTGATGATGAAATCAATTTGAGATAAAAAAAAATAAAAATGTTTATTTTAAGTGTTACATGGAGAGCAGCCGTTTGTTTCTGGTAGTCTAACAGTCTCTGCAAATAAATTATTAGCCATGTATTCCCAGAGGTCACTGAGCACATGAGGTAAGAGGAAGCACTGAGGTGGAGCTTAAAGAATAGAGGGGACAGCTTGAGTAAATCTATAATTAACCAACAACCCCTGATCTTGCAAAGTTATGCCTCTTCACCCCATCCCCACCCAACCATCTCAGTCAGCTTTCTTCACACCAAAACTCCATTCAAACCTACGACCCCATAATCCTTTCCTTTAACTTTGGTAGGTGTGCTGCAGAGAGCATTCCAGGCTGCGATGTCATGGGCATAGTCCCCACAGCGTGTGTGCCAAGTCCATGTGTGTCTATATTTGACACGCAGACCTCGGCAGGCCTGTTTGTCAGCCGGCTGAATGACACCTTCCAGCCTCTCAGTCTCCAGGAGACCCCCCCACAGGTCGACAGAAATAGAAAGCAAGACAAAGAGGTGACTTTCCTGTCCTGATGGACGAGATCTACTGTTGGCCTAGTCAAACGCACTGCCAGTCAGACACACAACAATTCTAATTAACATAGAGAAAGTAATCAACTAAAAGCTTCAACATCTGGTGATAATTTTCAGGAAAATTATCACT
This sequence comes from Brachyrhaphis terrabensis, assembly GCA_903067065.1. NCBI lineage: Eukaryota > Metazoa > Chordata > Actinopteri > Cyprinodontiformes > Poeciliidae > Brachyrhaphis > Brachyrhaphis terrabensis. The sequence goes on from CAEGAG010184714.1 coordinate 21,491, forward strand.
AGAAGATAAAAGGACAGTTTTTAAATTTTTTTTTAAAGCACAGATAAATAGAAGCATAGCAAATCCACTTATCACACTAATTGCATTAAGACTAATAATATCCAGAATTTATGTTTTTAGCATATAAAGATATTGTTAGTTGGCAAATACATTGTTTAATATAATGCCTTCCAAAAGCATTAATACGCTAAATTTTTCCAATTTTGTCACTTCACTCTAAGTTGCCTATTGACCTGTGTGTACATCTGTGAGGATCTGAGAGAGAAGCTGGGTGAATGAGGTCAACATGACCAGAAAAGGCCTTTCTCCTCCCTGAGCGGTGCTTCTCTGCAGCTCCTCCAGAGCTATCATGGATCACTTGGCTTTTTTCCAATAAAAAGCTATCCTTGTCAAGCCAGTCTGTCTACATGAGTGGCTATGTCTTGGAATGTTTGTTGTTTTGCCATGGTCTTTCCGTTTTCAGACGGTTCATTAAGCAGTACCTAACGTCGTCCCTGGCCTGTCTGCGTTGGTCGTTCATGATGCCGACTGTCCAATAATGTTGTCTGACAAACCTCAGAGTCGCTCACAGAACAGGTGGATTCAGGTGGATAAATGAAATAAAGTAAACTTTTATTTAATAGAAAACTAGTATAGATAACTGGCTGTTCTGCACGTCATTTAGAGTTGTATGAGTAAAGAGGGTTGAATACATAATTCATGGCAGTTTCAGAGTTTTATTTGTCAAATATTGTGAAAACCATTTCTCCCTTTTCTTCCACTTCAGAGAAAATAATTCACCACAAAATGTACCAATAAAATACACTGCGGTCTGTTGTAACGTGGCTGAATGCCAACAGGTTTTAGGGTTGTATATACTTCTGCAAATCACTGAACGTTAAAGATGTGTCCTATTTCTAAAAGAACACATTTTGAAGTAAACAAATGGAGAAATTATATTATAAAGTATATTTTAGTGGACCCCTAGGACTCTTGGAGGTTTGGAAGCACAGCCGCCTGCAAGTAGCCAAAATTCACAAACCCTTGAGATCCCCTCTATAGATGCTTATAAATGCTAGTTGTAATAGTTCAAACACAAACTATACTTTAATGCACACTAAGAAGAACAGAACAGATTTTCGTATTTCACCTCTAGGACCTACAGCCAATTAGCAAATAATTTAATCATATTCCACATAAAATCCAAGAATACTGAACAAACTATGAATAGGTGGGTGTTCACTGGATAGCTAATGATAACAGAATAAAACAAAAAGTAGAGGAGATGCTTTTCAATGTCCTGAAATCTTCAGAAGTATTAAAAAGTATATTAAAAACAACTATGGCAAATTCCTTGATTCCTCAAAGAAGAAGCATGCATATGAGTTGCACAGCATGAGTTATGTTCACCAACACCTCTGGCAGCTACAGGAGGCCAGAAGTGCTTCCCCTATATGTATCCAACAGCTATATTAAACCAGCTTCTTCAACCAGATGAATGGGAGTTGAAATGTTCATCTCTGACTGACCTTGTCTCCACTGGAGTAGAAGAAGTAGCGCAGGCGGACAATGTTGCAGTGGTCCAGCTTCCTCATGATCTGCAGCTCACGATTCTGAGAATAAGAAATAAAACTGTTATAATGATGACAAATCAGCATGAAGTATCAGGCATGTTACTTTAATATGTTTTTGAGAAGGTCTGCAGTTTTCAGTTAAATCAGAAATACTCAGTAATAATTTCTTTTATGGATAATTACACAACACAGAGATGGAGCTCTTATATGCCATTGTAGTAGAGTTGAGGTATATAAGCATAACCTTTATGAAAAAATATGCGCCCACAAGATACAACATGAGATAAATGTGCTTAAAGCCAGCAATAATGGCATACAATGGCAATTGGTTAGCACAGAAGAAAGTTCTGAGGAAAAGTTCTTCAACAAAGAGAAGCCACTAGATGTAATCACTGGATGATTGGGGTATCTCCACAGAAAGTAACTGTACAGTCACAGCATTTCCAAGTGAGGACAAGAATTCAAAATAACAGAAAAAGCTCCAACAGTTCCATTGCAGATCATACTTTTAGCACAAATCTCCATTTTCCTCTCCTCCCTCCTCCCTTTAATCTCAGGGCTTTGTGGTGGCTTGATCTAAAGTGCTTGTATAACCTTTGCAGGCTGAGAACCCCAGTGCGGAAAAAAACACAAATGCAGGGTGGTCGGATTCAGAGAAAACAACCCGGAGACCACACGAGGAAGCTTAAAGCATGAACGAGGTCAGAATCCGGTTGCATAAAAATCCAGCTTTGATATCGGAGTTCTATGCAATGGAGCACGTGGCCTGCTGGTTGCTGGGAGACACATAATAATATCTGAAATTTATTGATAGTAGACTTGTATACATGTGAGATTTTGATTCCAACAACAATCTCTACTGGACTGAAATACCTAAGAGGGTTTTCTCTGTGTTTGTGTTTTAAAGCGTCATAGGACATTTTCACCCACGAATAGAAGAAACAAACATGGCCTCATTTCATCAGTATTACATGGATGACTAAATGGGCAAGGAAATATCTGAGTCCAGACCTAAAGCAAAAATTGTTTAAATATAGATAGGGTAGGGAGAAATTGACTTTATGGAAATTTATCACAATATTTTGTGGCACTCTCGCGATAATAAAAATTATATATATAAATATTTTTTTAAAAAGTGACCGTAATTTCCGGACTATAAGCCGCGGCTTTTGTCACACGCTTTCAGCCCTGCGGCTTATACGATGATGCGGCTTATTTATGCATTTTTTCTAACGGCCGCCAGGGGCGCTCGAGCAGAAAGGGTAAGAGTGAGAGAGGGGGAATATATGTGTCGAAGAAGACGCAAGTTTAATGTAACTTAGCACGTCTCAGTGCACAGGAGGAAGATGAAGATGAACACGGCTCTCAGTGACTTTTACCGGTATGTTTTTCTTAACCAGCCCTGTTAGTGCTGTGTTACTACCGTGTTGCTGCTGTGTTACTGCTGCGTCACAGGCACTGTTTGGAAAGAAAAAGCTAAGGTATATTACTAAAACTTTGAAAACTCTTTCTGTGTACCGTCTGTATATAGGCACATGCGGCTTATAGACCTGTGCGGCTTATGTATGTACAAAATGGTTTTTCCTTTAAAAAATGTACTGGGTGCAGCTTATAATCAGGTGTGCTCTATAGTCCGGAAATTAGGGTACTTATTTTTTTAGGTAACTGAATGGCTGTGATGAAATGTAACAGAACTCAGTGCCACCAACAAATAATGTTCTTGAAAAACATTTCCATTTGAAATAGGCTTCATTATAACATTTACCTAAAGAAGTGGGATTTATATTACTAAACTGCACATATTAAATGTATTTAAAATTTTCTAATTTACTGATATTTATTCGTGCTCTTGCGAAACAGTGAAGAAAATAGTAAAAAAAAACATTTCTGAAGACACTGTCAGCTTTAGGTTTTTTTAAAAAATCATTCATTAGAATTTATTGAGACGATAAATAAAAATTCTCATCATAAGAAATATTTTACAATAAATGATAAACAATATGATAAGCCACTAATATCATAAATACGGTTCTTACAGATTTTTATGTCAAAATCTTCCAGAAACAAATTTCCATTTCTCTCAGGGTTGGATGAACAGATGGATATACTAATGGAAGAATGGACAGATTAAAAAAGGCATTAAGTCTTGAAATAGAAATATTTCTATTGTTTTATTTTTCCATACTAATCCAGACTCAGGACACATTTCATCAAAATCCATAGTTTTCCTGACTGCATAAGAACTCTGCATTTAATCAGAATAAGTCAAAAACAAATCGAGTTTCAAGTTAGTGCTAAATCAGTGACGAGATATCAAAGATGCTGTTTCAAATCAGGATTGGAGCTGTTTTAAGTCAGTTTTTCCTTAAAAGCTGACTTAAATATAAAAGAAAATATAAAATAAGACCATCTTTTATATTGGTCTTCTTTGTGTCAGCAGCAAAGCATTGACACAAATGCTTTTGTGTCAAGGCTGGTGAGCATACCGTGGCTCACCAGCCTTGTATAGATAATATTCTCAGTCACTTACAAGCAGACGTAAATTGTCCATAACCCCCTCCATCCCGCCTCCTGTCTTTCTGACTACAACCAACCCACTCAGAACCCCCCACTACTCCCACCACGACGTGACATCACTGCACGTAGGTCACAGACCAGACATCAAACTATTGTGCACTGCAGCCAACGCCCTCGTCTTCTTGCACTGGACTGTCCCGGGGTGTGTCTTTGTCTGTGGGGGTGTGGGGGTGCATTATGTGCGGAGGGTGACGGTAGCATATGGAGGAGGAGCAGGCAGACTGTTGAGTAAAGCCCAGCTCAGCTCTTGTTGTACTGCAGTCCGTCCTGCTGACCCGTCGTCCACCAGAGTCTCGGAGGCACAGACACAGAGTGGCACAAATGGGAGACGAAGCCGGTGGAAACTGGAGGGGAAAAAAATGCCCTAATTGCAGGCTGCTAAGGGGTGCTAAAGCTGAGCACTTCATGATGCTGATGGGACAAAACCACATCTAGCAGACTGAGAACATAGTCCCAAAGCTTACCACCTACACAAACACATACTTCAATTTCCTCTTCTGCTTAAGGATTAAACTGAATGCAGCCACAAAATAACTTGAGGGCATCATTTTTTAATACTGTGACTGAAACCCTAGGCATTTCATTTGGTGGTAATAAAGCATCCCACATATTCATCCATCTGTATTTAAATCTACATACCGGTATTTTTCTGAAGCCCCCAAAAGAGACAACTAATGCATTTATTGTCACAGCATTATGTTAAGAGTTGAATTACCGTAATTAGACAGTTTTCTATCAATGAGACTGATGGGTCAATACTATCTATGGTATGTGACAGATTCTCTATGGCCAATACCAACAGGTTCTGGATTTCTTAATCCACTAATGCAATGGCTGATAATAATAACAATAATAAAAAAAATAGACAATTTAATTTCCATTTTATGCTTAAATTTATTAAACTGCGGTTTAGAGACATCCAACTCCAATCGTATTAATTTAACTATTAACTGTTTCTATGTTCTCTTTCTCCTTCCAGGTTAATCTGAAAGTTTTATAATCCAATTTAAGTGAATAATGACCGCTCATGGTAAGACGGTTGGAAAAAAATATTTTCAGTGCTGCTCTAATATCTTCTTGTAATACAGTTGAATCAGCTGAATAAAAATCTGTATCAGTGTTACAAACTTCTGATCTCTTGCTTAAATTTAAAAGAAGAGAAAAACCTCTTAAAAAGCAGAGTGCTGCACTTTGTATCACATCAAAGTAAAAGTAATGGATATTAATGCATTTCCTGGGAAACTATTTTATGTCTGTTGCACATTAATGAACATTTGGGTTTCCATTAAGAATTTACAGCAGCTTCAAAATAACTTGCAGCTTCTGCCCTCGGTGTGATGAAGAAATGTATCTGCAGCCAGGCTCAGAAATGCAATTTTTCCTCATTTCAAACAATCGCATCAAGGGTCTGAGGAGGCATTGATCAGATTTCCTGAGCTTCAGCTGACCTGGGAGCTAACAACAAGCGCCATTGTTCATTAATGTTGTCAAAGACTAGCTGCCACCACTGATGCTCCAGCTCTTAGTGAGCATTCTGATGTGAGCATCCATTTTCCAATGGGCTGATATGCGATCCCTCAAATGGGAATAGGAGATAGAGCCTATCCCATAATGCACCACAAGCCGACTGTAACCCCCACCAGAACCGTCTCACACTTTGTCTCAGCTTCACCCTAATGCAGATCCTACTCATGTGATTACTTCGGCTTTGTTCACACGTAAGGGGGGAAAAAATAACCTTTTTACTCTCGCACCGCAACCAAAAACAAATTATCAATGAGAAAAAACATAAAATGTGGGGAAAAAACACTTTTATAAGACCTGAAGGTGATGGGTTCTGTTTGTATGTGAAACTTGGTGTGCACACTATAGCAGATGCTTGACAGTCATGTGAAGAGTCTTAGCTCTCATTTGCCTCATATTTCCTCACCAGCTGTTGGCGAGGAGGATCGGGCTGACTGAGTAAAAGGAAAGGGGGATTCAGAGAGCCGGGAGGGGCAGAGGGCTGATGCAGAGGGTCTGCTTATCATAGCAGACCCTGTACAATACAACAGCGTGTGATCTTCAGCTGATCACTGGCCTGTTTCGAGAAGCAACCCACTAACCACAGGCTCACAGAGAGCAGGATATGACTTCATCACAGCCAGTATGCAGAGTCACAAGGAATGTGCATGCGTCTCTGAGAAGCGCTATGAATTTAGCAGCAGATGGTCGACCTCCATATCATTAAGTGACATCATTCTTCTTGTTTGGTTTCAGAGAGTGCTGCACTCGCACAAACCCTCAGAAAGGTTAAAAATAGGCCACGGCTCCGTGGAGGCGTTTAGCTGAACCGGTTGGGTTAAAGTGCTATAGGATTCAGCTAAATTTTAACAGCTACCGAGCTGCAGGTTGGAAAACCACGGACAGAGCAGTGAGCGTAGATCTACGCTAAGGAGCCAGACAGGAGATAAAAGCAACAAATAAATGTCCATGGTAAAATCAATAAATTCAATGTTTTTGAAAAATTTCTAATTGTTTCCAGTGGTGTCGTTCTGTTACGTTAAGGTGTAAACTGTTCTGGTAAAACACATTATAGGACAAAATGTGCCTCCTTTGAACACTCAGTTATTTCCACCAAATATTTACCGTACTGGCAGCTGCTGTTTTCAGTCTAATTTTATTGTTAAAATCATCCCATCTAAAAAGCAGTTTAAAACTGTTGAGTCACTTATTTAGGTATTTTCAAGGTTTCAAGCAGTTGGACAGTTGCATCATACAAAGTTTTTGTTCTCTATCTATATAAAAAAAAAAAAACAACCTTCACCTTAGTCTCTACTTTTTTGTAGCTTCTAACAGGTTTTCTTCAAGTTTCATTGATCATCTAACTCTTTATTACTTCTAACTAGTTTCATTATAACTGCTGAAGAAAATCTGTCAGGCTCCTGAACAAATAAATAATAAAAAGTTCATGTTTGTTAGAGAGAGAGAAAAAAATCTCCTGGCAATTCCAAACACACTTCAATTAAAAATTACACTCCTTTGACACACATAAGCAATAGTTTTGAAAGCACAATGTTTTCTTTGTTGTTTCCTCTGGTTTTGGAGGGTTTTCTTAATTTCCCTGGAAGTGTAAAAGATCAGCATATTCACATTTACTCAGCTACATCCATTAACACGGCAAATGTTTGTGTTGGACATGTTGTGTAAGATGGAAATAAAACATCATGACTAAAGTTAAACCCGAGAGGATGTTTGCACATCCTGCTTTCCTTTGCCTTTTTGTGTACACATCTTTCATGCATGTCTCACCTTAAATCTCTTATCTTGTAGGACCTTCTTTATCGCCACTAGTTCCCCAGAGTCGCAGAGTTTTGCTTGGTAGACGACGCCGAAGGATCCGTTGCCGATAACCTTCGTGTCTGTGTAGCTGACCTCCTGTGGCCTGTCGGGGCCTTGGCCAGGAGTGGCCACAACTGTTGTTACCTTGCTGCCATCTTTGTCTCCTATAGAAGGACACAAAGAGACATGCAGGAGTTTATGACAAAGTGGTGAAGCTTTAACAGAGAGCAAGAAAAGAATATGACAGCTTTTTAAAAAGAAAATTATTTTAAATAGATTATGTGACAAAACCTTATGTTACACAAGAACTAAATTTTTGAGAACATCAGTCTTCATGAAGAACCACTGGACATTGTTGACCTATTTTAATATTGGACAATCTGCAGAGTCCTTTTTCATATCAGTGATGCATGATTTGCTGGCTGCCATCACATATTCTCTCCAGTACTTTGATTGGTCAAGACGCCAAAACCGTAAAGAACATTACATGGCTATTTAAAACACATAGTACGCTACATTTCTGAATTTTCCATTACATTTTCTGATGTTTTCCATCATTTCACAATTCCTAATAAATTTATGATAACCACCACTCATTTTCTGATTAATTCAAGCAGTTTGTAGTATTTTTCTGAGCTGAGCCATATTATTGCGAAAGAGGAAAAAAAAACATAATTCCTTACATTGTTACGTGTGTAAGGAACAGGTAGAAAACCAAATGGCAAGAGACAAACAAGTAGCATGGATGAAGAAGTGAGCAGGGGAGAACTTGAAAAATAAGTGAATGTTGAGGAAAACCTGGATCCTGGAGCTGTTACAGGTTATATCAGCTGTTGTTAAGAGCTACAGCTCCAGAAGAGAAGAGGACAGTGATAGGTCTGAAAAAAATGAATTTAATGATGGTGATGCAGGCTGAGATCTTCGATGCACTATAAGATCATTAGGAAGTTGTGTAGCTCAGACTCCACATTAGGGCTGCACAAAATGGCTGAAAACTTATTACAACATCACAAGATAAGCGATTCACATCAGACGATATGGATAATTATTGATTTGTTTTTTGTTTTAAATATCTGAAACACTGCCAAACCGGTGGCGTGACATTTCCAGTTTTATCCACAGTTTTCACACCACGCCGTTGTTTTTTTTTCTAAGCAGTTATGAGGCAAGGTGTCAAAACCTGAAACTGCTGCTGTGCAAGTTACTCAACAGGTTGTTACTAGGTAACCAAAGAGTGAGTGAGTTAGTTTATGCCACCAACCTTGCTTAGCTTGCTGTGAGAGGTTGAGCAGCTAAAGCCTTTCCTCTGCCTACATTTCCCAAGCTGCTGTGTGGTTCTGGATCGGAGTTTAGTGAATATTCTATATAATAAATATTCTACCAGATGTATTTATTATCTATTGATTTTAATCACGTGTCTATCGCAATAGATAGATAGTGCTTTATGGTAACTTCCTACAGTTTCAAGTGTAATGTGAGGTAACATATTGGTAAATAAAAGTGGTATGATGTCACACTTGTATCTTCACTGTATCGATACTGTACTGTTTAAAGTAAGATATAAAAATCTGCAAATGTCAGAGGTCTCCACAACAACCACTGTTAAATAAAGACAAATTTAGAGCAGGAGTACATTCTCCAATAAGTTTTAAAAATGTCCTGCCTCAGACACTACCAGGCCTTCTAGTTTGGCAGCTTTAAGTTTTCACGAAGACTGTAACGTCAATAAAAATACCAGGAATCCAAGTCCGTCATTCCAGATTTCACACGAACTTTGACCAGCTACTTTCTGAGTACAGAGTACAGTCAATACCTGACTGGTGATGGAATGGATCAGTCATAAGGCTCATTAGCTTGAAATACAACACTGACCACTGACATTACAGGCACGCCTCACATACATTTCACCCGACTGCTTTCTGCTGGAAAGAAAACAGAATCCAACTTAAGCAGTCGCCATTAGAATAGTCCAAGTCTGTCTTTAACACTTAAATAGCAAAACTGAGATGAGAACTGGAACATAAAGTCAGCAGCTTCAGTTCTTCACAGATTTGAGTCTTATGAGAGGTGCTTTAATCCTGAGGAGACCCGTTTAACTTCAGAATTACCTGAGAGAACTGGAAACATTCAGGTGCTCTTGGATGTTTGTCTTTCTCTGCCAAATCAAACCTTTGGAAAAAACATCCAGTGGGATGCATGATTCTCTAGCCATTTAAGTTTCCACTCAAAAATAATGAGTCATTCCACTGATGGAAGAAAGTAGAAGTATTGCTGGCAGTTCATACCGGCAGATAAAGGAAGGACGGACTGATCAGGATGCTGACTGAAGCATCCACAGAAGAAATCAAAGAGGAACAAATATTATATGAGGAAAGTCCTTTATTGGACATAAAACAAATGTTGGGGAAAAAACAGACAAACACGTGGACTGGTAGAGCCAAACTGAAATAGATTCACCATATTAAAACCTTTACATCCCTTGTCTGCTAATGACGGTAGCCACAGAACAAAGTTCACTAGTAGGTGTGAAGCGGTGGGCAGCACAAGCAGTTATTCATTAAAACTAATGACGTTTGTGTTACTAACGAGCTTTGTGATTTGGGCTAACAGCATGTGGTCATGGGATGTGAGCACCTTGATTGTGCCTCATTTAGAAAGGGGGGAAAAAAATCAGGGGGTTTTCCCCTCATTTGTCCACAGTACACAGCTGACTGACAGCTTACAGGAACAGATGGCAGGGAGGCTGTGCTATTCTTATGCTCTTTATAACCAAAGGAAACTCTGCATTGTACATCTGAAAAAACAGCAGGAGAAATACATTTTAAGAATTCTTGTGCTTTTCAAAAATGACTCCTTAAAACTGTGGGATTGTATTAAACTTTAAACAGGCAAATGCTGAAGTTACAATCATGGTCCTCTTCTATGTCTCACCACAAAGACCCAATCAGAAACTCCTATTACACTCAGCCAGTTTTTGTAATAGTGTGACTTGTTGGAGATAAGTCTATCAGTGCCAAGGCCCACTTGAAGTCCCACTCCCACTTACACATAGGGCTGGTGCTGCACACACAGATCATTCAGAAATCGCTTTTCACTACAAGCAGATTCAACTGGTTTTCTCTAATTGAATATATAAACCAACCACTTTTAAATTTCAAACAGTGCTATTTATGGTGTGTGTAATAACATTATGATGATGTATTTGAAAAAGATTGTGCCATTTTCCACCTTTGATTTGGCAGAGAAAGCGTAGAACTAAAAAGGAAAATTGAGGAGTTCCTTACATTTTACTGGTCTCTGGCCTCCAGCTCCTGACGAAAGCGGTTCTTTACTCAGGCCCAGCCAAGAGATAACACCAGTTTCTCTGTCAGCGGTTACGACAGTGGAAACAGAACTACCGCTACACGGACACTAGCACCAGTTTTGGACTGGTGGAAAAACCCTCCTGCTGCGCTATGGGGTTTGATTTGAGGTTGACAATACATTTTTACAGAAATTACTATCATACAGAAGAGTGGACAGATGTCAAAAGGCATTTAATTTTTGTTAAGATACAAGATACAGTATACACAAACTGGAAATATATCATTTGATATTCCTGATCCACAGGGGCATCATATCTTCAACAAGTGTTGCTAGGAAGCAGCAAAACAAGCATAAAACTGGTATTAGAAGATAAATGGCCCTTTAAAAGGCCAGTTCAGAGGTTTCTCTCCACCTGCCTCCCACAGCCTTCCCTCACAGCAGCAGAGCTGAGGGCTAAAGTCCACATTAGCTGGCAGTTAAAAGCACATTTATCCACTAGTGGGTTCCAGTACGTGCTGCCTCACACCTGCAGTCTTTGGAAGGACTGAAATTTAACCCCAAAATTACCACAAAGGATTTGATCACCGCCACAGCACATGTTCAGTGCTCTCTTAATCATCTTGCATTGGAAAAAGATGGGTTTAAACAAAATCTTTTTCACACGCACATAAAAATCAACAATTAAATTGTTGATTTTTAATATATATTAATATAGTAATATATTAATATAGTGAATATAGTAATATATTCACTCCATTGAATATATTACTTCAAAGGAGTGATTATTTATTCCTGATAGTTTTAGTTAATCAAATTGATTCTTTTACCTCAAATATTCTCAGAATATGTTCAAATTTAAAGAGGAAAAAAAAAAAGAAAATCAACATTCTTTCTGAGACTGTAAGAAGTGTGGATGTTTACTGGCCTTACCAATTACCCTCACTGGCTGGCTGGGGTAATTTTCCAAGAGGGTTATTGATTCTGACACAAACAGGGCCTGCATGGGCAGACTTGCAAATGAGAAAGCAAACAATCTTGTCACATGCGTGTTTTCCTGTTTATGTGTGTGGGTTTGTTTTTGACAAGGTCTGAGCAGTCAGAACATAAAGTCTCAGTGAATGTGACTAAAAATCAAAGTGTGAGAGAATAAAAAAGATGAAAGGAGGTCAGAAAGACTTCGCTCTTTAGAAAGGAGCCTACAGAGAGTAACTGAAGGCAGATTTTGGAAGAACAGGAGAGTTAGTGTGCGTAAGAGGAAGAAGAAAAAAAGAATCTGCCTACGTATTCCAGCAGGGCCATTTCTATGACGCCTCTGCACTTCCTCAAACCGTGAGAAATGTCTGCCGACTCACACACACACAGAGACAACTACGTACAGCACACATTATGATCACACACTGGTGCCAACCAGGGATGACCATGCAATATGACTGCATTTTTCAATAGCTCGTTTTCTGCTTCTGCTTCTTCTGACTGGAAGCCTCCAATTTGCAACAATACGGGAAAAAAAGCCTGGAATTACTTTTCAATAACCACTAAATGAAGGACTAGCCTAACTACTTCTACTAAATTAAATCTCCATTCTTTCAAAGCAAGATCGTTTTAATCTAGTAATGTTTTCACCAGAAAACTAAATGCAAACATCCTAAAATATAAATAAGTTTCCACAAGCCTGAATTTGAAGTATTGCTGCAATCATGCTATAAGAGAAGAAAAAGAAATTCTAAAATATAATTTCATCCACATAAGCCCTACAGCTCAGCTGCAAAGTCTAATAGGGACAGTCTGTGCAATTTCAAACCAGATCCATCAATAGTCAATTAAGGTCACCAGGCTAGCCCAGGCCACAGCTGGAATCGGCTGACACAGGAACAGCCGAGCCGCTAGGCTGAGAGACAAAATTAAAGCAGGGTGTCATTCAAATCCACCACTGGCGTCTCAGATAGAAGCGAAGCAAGCTTTCTTCTATTGACCTGAGCCTGTCTATACAGGAGGAAAGTTTCAATCCAATTGCAGTTATTGGTGGCGATGAGATCGAGGCGTTCCGCCATCGATCCGTCCTGAGGGTCAGAGTGTACAATGTTTCTGTTGCATGTTGATTACGACAAACATGACACAAAATGATCCATCAGGAAGTTGGTAAGTCTAAAATTAAAGCATTTCTGAAGGTGATAGTAGCAGAACTCCATTAAATGCATCCATTAGATACATGTGAGGTCAGAAGGCTTGAAATGTAATATTTAAAACATTTTATTGTGATTTAATGATGTAAAATATAATAGTAGCCATGTGCTATAATGGCCTACTCAAAGTCCTAACCCAAAACCCAATCTCAGATTCAGAACCAGTGAAAAGACTTCAAAGCTGATGATCAAGAAAATCCCCATCCAGTCTGGCTCAGCTTTAGAAATTCTCCAAAGAAACAGAGAGAACAGACGTGCAGCTGCAGCTAATTCCAAACAAAGCTTATTTTAAAAGATCCAGTCTCTCAAATTCTGTACAATACTGCACAAAAAGGGATTCCTCTGATGCACTGAATTTTAATCATTGTTCCATAATGCTAAGTCTCAGCCCTCACTGAATAAGATTTGTTACTATATAAAACAATACTGCTTCCAAAAGACTTTCCTGGGTCTCAAGCATCAGTATGTGTCAAGAAAATATACAATAAACATTTGAAATGGCTGAGCAATGGGTCCACTTTATGCAAAGCCAAGAAAATAAATAAATTAGCATAAAGTGTGATGATGTTAAAGAAAACTGTTTAACGAGAAAGTTATTCTCATTCTTTTGAAGTGTACCAAGCTGCCAAGAATATACACTCAAGCATTTTTAATATAATGGTAAAAGTGTGAAGTAAAATCCAAATATGGGACTCAGGTCCCATAGCTGAATACTATGTTAAATTATTTAATCAGTTTTAAGTAGAGCTACACAAAGAAAATAAATAAATAATAATAATAATAATCACAACTGATCAGAATCTGGTCAGATCAGTGTTTGGAAGATTAACAGGCCAAAAAATAAATAATTTTCTCTTTTTTAAAAAATAAAAATTATGTAAATATTACAGTACTAAATATTTACATCTCTAATTTCAAAACGCCGGATAAGTGGCAAAATTGGAAGTAAAACTAGGACAGAAATATTCTGTTAAAACCCAGATTAAATATCTAACTTTATTTAAATAAAAAAAAAAAAGAGTTTAAACCCAAAACCAAATAGTCACAAGAAAACATAAATAAATATCTTTCAACATTTCTGTGGAAATTATCCGACAAATAGAGTAAAGAATAGTCTTCTGAAATTGCTGTTGAAGCTCTACTGTACAAGGTAATTTGAGTGTAATCCTTCCAAACTGTTAATAAAAAAATCCACATGGATATTTTAATCCCCCAAACCTTTGCTCTGGAACCACATATGAATTGTGCCTCATACTCCATAAACTGTCAATTCATTTGCACAATGTCAATAGATATTATATTGAAGTTAAGATGCAAAATCAGGGGTAAATGAGTGTGACAAGGCCAGAGATCTTTGATTTATTACACCAAGCAGATGCTGGAAAATATGAGATAATGAGAGACAATTTTTTTTGGGGGGGGTTGTGCAAATATCTAATAAAAAGCATTCATTTCATAAAGCAAACAATGATAAAAAGCTCAAAAAAATCAAAGTACACAAATAATTTGACTGAAATGCATGTCCTTTCTGCCTGGCTTTCAAGTTACTAGAGCATTCATCATCCACTTTCAAGGCACTGGATGATGCCGAGACTTTCCCACCTGACATATCAGACTTCAAACCGTTAGCTCACAAGTGGGTGATGATTTACACGCCTGAATAACAGCACGAGCAGACGTGTCCAAACACCATGTTGACGCGTGGAGGCAATCATGTCCTGCTGCCGGTGTCCACCTGATGAGACGATTCACTGGATTTCTGAAACGTCCAGTAACAGGAATGTCAGTTCTGACACAAAGCAAACACGGCCGGGCCGTATCGAGATGGAGACAGAGGGTTTTGATAAGACATGACGTGGGTGCATAGATTTTAGATATCACAGCAATGCACAGCCACCGAGCTGACTGCACCACAAACACCGAGCTTAACTTGGTCAAGACAGTTTTTTTAGTCTATGTTCCTGTCTGACGGTAACAGTTCTCGTCTTGCCTGTGAGCCCTGCTGTTTCAATCAGAATCAAAGAGTATAATTAGTTCATTTTGTTCTCATTATCACTTGCAAAATGCAAGAGGGGGACAGCAAAGGCAAGGAGGGAAGAGGGAGAGAGCTGCAGCTTTGAAATGCTAAACAGGCTTCTCATTGTTCTTGGCCAGCTGCTTTAGCCCCCAAAAACAAAAACCTACGCGTGCCCCTGTGAATGTATGCATACATGCATGTGCACGTCTCCATCTGCCCGAGAGAGTTAGGGGGGCAATAGCATTCTCCCCGTGATTATACACACATGCTACAGCTGCTTTAGATCATCAGCCAAAGTATTCACACGAAAGAATGCGCCATACATGTGTAGCAGTGCGTGCACATGCAGCAGCATGGTGGAGGTCAGGGTAACAGAGATGAGCTAAATGCATCTAGTGAAATAATACACTCTGTTATTGTGCAACTCTGACGGAGTTAAATATTAAAACAGCATTACAAGTTTCTTTTGGCCACTTGTTACTCAGCACTTGAGAAACATTATTTATATTGATAAACGACTTATTGATGTCTTAAATAAAATGAATCCAAGCACTAAATATGGACGTTCTCTGCACAGCAGGAAACATGAAAGCGTAGCATCTTGCTAACGAGAGGCAAGTAGATGTGATTCCTCATCTAGCCCTAATGATGTCTTTTTGCACTTTTATCAATACTATAATGTGTCAGAAAACATTCACACTATTGAGCAGTGAAAAGATCATGAATCAGCAGAAAAATACAACAGAAACTCTTCAGCACAGCTAACTACCTGCTCCTGTCACGCACCATCTAACCTGCTTTAGCTGTCCAATCTGGTTTAGTGGTTAGTTATTCTGCATCTTCAGTTTCTCTATTTATTTTACTGCCACCACTGCAGGTGAGAGTATTCAGTTTTAAGACTTCAATAGAAGTTGCGGGAAATGACATTTATTTTTGCAACTCTGGAACAGAATGTTGATTTTACTTGACTTTTCAACTACGATTCTTCAGACCAGAGAAGGGAACTATGCAATATAAGCTCACAAACATGGACAAGACTTTAACTAATAAAAACAATATAATTTGAAGGATCTCATTATTAGCATTGAAGTTTGACTTCTACTGCATGTGATAGACTGTAGAGTAATCCAAAGAACCAATGAGGAGAGACTGTTCAACTTTAGAGATGCACTAATCTGGCTTTTACAAGTCATTATTCATTTTCAGTTTTCTTCAGAAGACTGGAATGCAGATTCCAAATTTGGTCATTTATGGTTTTCTTCATAAGGGATATGAAAATACTGAGGTTTTACCATATGCTTACAAAAAAAATACACTAGAAAGAAAATATAATCTAACAGCATTTACTTTGTGATATCAAAATATATTTAATATCACAAGTATAAAACTGTTATACATACAAATGTAAAACATCTTTAATTTGAGCTTTACACAACACAATGCGGTAAAGGCAATTCATTCTGACTAAAATATGTCATAAAGTAAAATATATTTAAAAAATAAACCCTGGAAAATACCTTCACCTTCTGCCTGGTACATTTATCATGAAATAAATGCCCTATAACTACAGTTTATACATACAAGTCTCAGCACCAATTACTTTGTAAAGGACAGAGATAACACTAAAGGTTAACTGAGTGGTAGCCAGTTTGGCTTTCATTGGGAGATGCACTGAGTGACCAGAAAAACAGCACATTCAGATGTCACCATAAACTTCCACAAACCTTAACGATAAATAATCACTGACTGGGAAAAATGTAACCATTGATTCTTTATTTCAGCATCCATTGTGTGTTTGCCATTCTGACATTGTGGTGTGTCCCAGGAGGGATTACTGTTCTAAAACTCTGAGGTGACCCTGAACCTAACCTTCAGGCCAGATTCTACTAACATACATCCTGATCACATCTCAGCTGCAAGGCACCTTTAACCTTCCCTAACTCATTTTCATCATGATGCATTCCTAAATTAGGAAAAACCAAGCAGGGGCAGTTTTATTTTGCATATTCAACATGGCAGATGTCACCATCACAGTTAAACTGAGGTCAACAGTCTGGTGTGTGACACACACTCATTTTACATGATATATTATCTGTACCCTTAGCACTAAACTGTTCCTCTGTCTCATCGCCCTCAACTTAGGCATAAATGGGACACTCCTTTACAAAGCTGACCCATCACCACTCAATAAGAGCATGTCATTTAACTTGTCTGGTTATCAATCAATAAGATATTTTTTTTTATGCTTCTTAAAGAAAGACGGATTTATTACAGAATAAATACTAGAACAAGCAAATAAATTTGAATCTATTTAAAATACCTCTAGGATTCTTGATAATGTATATCAAGAATAATAAAATAAAAAAACCCTTTTTTATGTTTAATCGTTTCAAAATAGTAAACCGAGAACACAAACCTTTAAAACTTCCCTAATGTATGGTGATGATGGGAAGACAGGCTGTGTCAAAATCATCTGTGTTTACTACATTTATTTCAAGACGCGTCATGAAAACTAGATATTTGTGTTTTTATGCTTTTGTTCTTGTCACAACATATTTTAAAATGGAAACATTACATTAATTTTGAACAACTAAAACAAGAAACACTTTGGATGCATCTAAGTAAATATTCTAAAGGTTGTCGTCATGATAATTTATTTAAACCGAGAAATATTTGGTATTTGCTTTTTTCTGAAGTAATTAATAATGACAATAAGTCACTACTACTGAAATTACATTGCAAGTTACGTTTCTAAGAGTTTTTGCAATGAAAGCATAAAAAGTGTGCCTCAGAAAAATCAGTTCTCATAAACCCCTGCTCCCACCAATACCCACCAGTATGTGGGTATTGGTTGCAGATCGATTGCAGTGGAAACAATCTCGTGAATAAAGGAGAAATAAAAAAACCCTGAAATATCCAGTGTGCAAGATTTATAAATGAACGTGAGCAGAAAACTTAACAATTCTTCCTCAGAGTGTGTGCAGCCCTCCATCTCCTCAGTACTACTTCATTTGTCTCGTATATAGAACAACATGCTGGACAGCTCTCCGCCTCTCCTGCTGCTCATGCTGGGCAGCCTTCTTGTCTCAGGGCCTCAGACAAGTAGCTGCTGTTCCAGCATGGCGCTGTCCAGGTGCTTTGGTCCACATTAGAGGTGCTGCATGAAAGAGAGCCAAACCAAGTGAAGGTGTGAAATCTTTTGCTATTCCACACCCAAAGGAGCAGGAGGTAAAATGGGATTAAGCCACCGCCTCACCGTTGGCTCTCATTGTATTAACAGCTGATATTTTAGCGTTGACGAATCTGCTGCTACGCTTTTTGCTCCAATGGCTCCATTTGTGGCTAGCAAGTGCAGTGTTCCCTCAAAATCATGTTGAAATTTGCTTTGTGGGCTGCAGTATCAAACATTTTCGATAATAATGCAACATACAAAAAATATTCATTGTTTTGCATATAAAGCAATATGGCTGGCCTTATCAAATGGATTTAGTTAAAAAAAAAATTTGTTTAGATTTTTCTGAAAAGTAGAATATTTTAAACAAACTGCTTGTTTTCACATCTTTTATTTAAAAAAAAAATCAACGAATCAGATGTGTGATCGCAAACTTAATTGTGCACAATCCATGTTATACCAAAAATTGGAAAGCTATAACGTGAAATAGAATGCTACAGTAATAAACATGGCCATTTGACTTAATATGGAACTAATACAATCAACAGAGAAATTTAGGTTTATTACTAAAAAGGAGAAAATAATTAATCACAGATCATTGCTGTTGATGGTTATCTCTATACTCATAAGAGAAATTACTTTGCAAGATCAGCTTTTAAAACGCAGTCATTGCCTTAATTTTTAACCTATGCACAAGATCTTGCTATCATTTAAATTGCACTCAATGCTCCTTCAGAAGAAATTGGTTTTAACATGCAGCTCCTCTGCTTGCATACCTGCTTGCAGCACTGAAGCGCCATCAACATTCCTTACAGCCTAAATTTTCACCATTACTCATGCTTAAATAAGTGAAAGGTGAGACAGGGGTGTAGTTCAGCATGTAAAAATGTGCTCCAGTCAACGTTCATCGTTTCAGATTCGCTGTATAGCCTACTGTAATTTTAGAAGCAATGTCATATACACGTTTTTTAAATGCATTAGTACCCCTGTTTTTAGTGACAGAAGCGGGTAGGTTTTTTTATTTTTGAGATTTCTGACACACACCAAATTAGATCAAAGCGCTGTGTCTGGATGACCACTGCCAGCCTGACAACCCATGGCAGGTAGGGCTTCATCTCCGCGGCCATGAATCTGATTACTCCGTGTCCAGTCGTCGAGGCTGCTAAATTTTAAGCAGGCCCACATAACCCAGCAAACCTGGATGAGAGACAGTCAGTTTCGCTCGAGTCAACTATGGGCGTACCTTCCGCTCTGCTCAGACACTTGCGTAATACAGACCGTCCCTACCGCTTTAACTCTGTGTAGAAAGGAATTCCGCTATATGCTGTAATCTAAATTCAGACATTTATTATACCGGATCTCCGGTAGTAGGAAAAGGCTTGGTTGGGTTTTTTTTCTCCATCCTGGGTTGGTGCCAAGCCAACGCTTCACTCTCCGGTGGCCCAGCCCAACCCTGCCCCGGTGCGGCCTGCTGCACTGACCAGCCCCCGGTCAGCAGCAGTGTGCGCCGCTGAGCGACATCCAGGCTAAGCTACTCTCTGCTAGCAAGACACTTGGACATGTAGAAGAAAGGAGAGAGAGAGAAGGTAGCCCACACCGGGGCCTGTGGTGCATTCAGGGGGGGGGAAAAAGCAGCTCTAGGATTACAGTAAGGTGTACTCACGGCTGACTTTCATGCTGCCGAAAGCAGAGGGCTGCGGCACTGGCTTGCAGCTCTCGGCGAAGGATGTGGTCCTGGGCCGACCCGACATGATCCAATCTCTTTAATTCTTTCGACTCGCTAAACCGCAGGGCTGATCGAGTCGCCGAACCTTCTCATCCAAAAAAAAAGAAGAAAAAAAAAGAGGTTGCCAGTAAATTAATATCTGTGTGTCTCGAAGAGTAGGGGCACAGGCAGAAAGAAAGCCCGTTAGCACAGTTTTATAATCACAAGTTAAAACTGTCCAGTCTTTCCCACAGACGGTCAATCAAAGCATCATTTCCCTCCTTTATAGTCCAGGTTCTCATTCAACGGGCCTCTTAAGACACGTCTCCGACTGAAATAGTCATGAATCTGGCCTCTCCCCGCGGCCCCGCGTTTGATAAAAAGTCCTTTTCAGGGTGGTTTCCACTAAAATGAACAACGGTCAGCTCGGTTGTCGGTCCAGAAGCAAAACGAGCCGTCTCCTTGCCAATTCAGGGACACATGCAGCTCCTCTTCATATCCCAATGTGGAGCCTCAGTGATCCGACTGCCATGGCGGCTCCCTCACTATACCAGAGCCTAAAGATCTTCTAACGGAAAACCTGTCAGTCACCGCAGTCTTTATGCGGCTAATTTACACACTTTACGCTGGTGCTAGCTCCGGCCTCACCGTCGTCAAATTTCGGCGTCTGTACCTCGCCCCTGAAGCGGCGAGCCTCTCAGAAAATGATGGTCTTAAGATACAGAACGCGACGATACCGAATGTCTTTTTTTTACTCCTTCCCCATAGGTTTCAGGCTAGCAGTCTTTGTCGCGGCGTATTCTACGTACGCAAAGTTCGTAAAGAAACACATGTCAAAGGAAGGAGTTCACGCTGTGAACGTAGCTCGCGACGTTGAATACGAAAACCGTGAACGCGTACACGCTGGATCTGGGGTGGTGAGTTTAGCCAATCAGAGACAGTATCCTTCAGAAATGGGTGTCAACCGCGTGCCTGTGATCCAATAGCAATGTCGGTCTTGAACACCACATGGCATAATTTGCTCGCTGCCCTCCCTCACGACTTCAAAGGCTTTTTCCAGTGCCATGACGGGGACAATGGGCGGGGTTTTACACAAGATTGATGACCTTTTCGACCAATGGAGCCTGAAAACCAGGCTGTCAGTTCAAAATCCCCCCCAGCTGTCACAGAGCACCGGTGGCCATGCAGCACTGTTGCTATGTTAGTCACAAAATCCTATCCTCTACCTTTCATGGACAACTTTTTTTAAACGTCTTCTTGGCTCCTCCGATTAATTGTTGCCATATTGCCGAGTCATTCTAATGAAGTGGATGCACATGTGTGTATGAATACCGGTATACTAACACTTATTTTACGCTTATTTTCAGCGGTTTCACAGTTGTATTGTAGGAATCACTGTATGTGTTTGCTAGAACTTAATGTTCTGATGACCATATACCATTATGATAAGAATCATGATGGTGATTATTATTATCAATATAATTATTTTGTCCTCTAAAGGAATATGTAATGTACTTTACAACATAAAATACAATCCATAACGTGTCATAAAATCATAATAGTCCTAAACTTTTCAGTATTATTAATTTGTTTCTTGTCTAATTAATCTTACTGTGCTCCGGTATTTTTCATGGATATTTGTCATTAGCTGGATGTGATGATTAATGGTTATTTAACAGTTCCCAATCAAATGATTGCAGAGCACTGTACAGTACAGACTCGCTCTTTGTATTAATAAAATAATAAATTATAGTTATTATGGTAGGACTTGTAATGAAAGATAATCATTTAGTTTTTTTTTCTTTTACTCTGAATATTCAGTAAAAAATCTTATCTTTTTTTTCGTCCATTAAATCAAAATTTATTTTTAGAGAGTGTAACTTTTAAAATTATTGTTTAATCAATGTACTAATTATAAATCTAATCCTGTGAATAGAGCACAATATCTGATTGAGGAATATTTGAATTGTTTGATGCGAGTATGGCACATCTCAAAGAGAATGCAAATCACTACTCCTAAAAGGAGAATCTTTCCTTTTGGCTGACGTTAGTGTGTCGGCAGTCTATCTTTTGTGTGATCTATTTATACTTTGTTGTGTCATATATCAAAGGGAATTTCTCCGAGGCTGTCCTTCAATGATTCCTGCACAGCAATATTTTAAATACAGGCAGCTGAGCAGAAGTAATGAAGGAAACTGCTTTGTCTTCATAGCAACCCATCCCCTGGCAGCACAAGGGGGGGGGGTGGAAAATCACAGAGGAACATAGATAAACAACAGTGAAAGCAAAACCAGTGCTGAGAAGACAAAATCTAATTAGAAAGAGAAGAATAAATGTGGTGCTCTGCATGAGCGCAACCTTCGAACATTTTTTTTAGATATGGACTTTGACATTTTTAATTTTATTTAAGGTGTTTAATTTGACTGAGCCATTAGTACATAGGCATATGTCTTAATCTAAAACATCATGGTTCTGGTTGTGTGTTTAGAGAGTCATTGTCCTGCAATATGGTAGTTCTTATCTGCACTCTCAAGGTTTTCTTTGCAGCCACTAAAAGGTTCTCTTTTAGGACTGCCTTGTATTTAGCTTCATCCATCTGACCATCAACTCTAATTTTTAATAGCTTTGTTGTCCAGAGTCAAAAAAGCACCATACAGCATCATGCTGCCACCACCACAAGACGTAAAGATAATGTGCGGTATTGCTTTTCATCAGACCCATTTATGCATGTAAGTCAAAAAGTTCAAACCTTCTTCCACATGTTTGTCCCCAAGTGGATTCTAGTGAAGCAGGAGGTCTCATGGCTTTCTTGCAGAAATTGCACAGATTCTTCCTCCTGAGTTGTGGATCTCTGCTGCTCCCCCAGAGTTATCATGGCCCTATTGTGGCAATGAAGGGTCATAATGTCCCCAAGTTTAATGCAGAAAACAAAAAGGTTATTGTTTATGGCCCAAAAATACAAGATTAGAGATCAGGATTCAACTACACTGAATTACAGTAATATTAACAGCAGGCAATAAGCCTAGATATTATGGATCCAAATCTCAATTTTAATATCCAAAATAAAGCCCAAATAAAATCAGCCCAATCCCTTCTTGAAAGGTAACAGATTCTATTATTTTAATGGCTTAAATGTACTGGTTTCTAGGGGGTAAAAAAGTATCTCCAGCTGCTGCAGCTCATCTGACACCCAGCAGCCACAATCATCTCCAGAATCAGTTCACTGCCACAAAAGACTGTTTGTAAAAGGGTCACATTTTTAAATTGCGTCATTGGTCTTCAGTGATCTCAAAGGTTCTTGTCAGGTGATTCATCAGCACTCAGACACCTGCTTACTCAATGATTTTAGGGCCCAAACTAAACAATGGGAGGCAGCATTTAGTTTCTAAGCTCCTCAGCTGTGGAATAAACTCCCTGAAAACCTGAAATCTTCAGGAACTGTTGGCAGCTTTAAATCAGGACTGAAGACGTTTCCTTTACCTCAACTTCCATCAAGATCAAATACAATTTTAGGCATTATTTGTCTCATATTTGTGCATTTTTTTTTATTTCAAAATTATGAAATAACTTTGAGAAGTTTGAACTTGTTTTAAGACTTTTCAAGTTTTTTTTTCCTCAGCAGTCACACAATTTCTGTACACTGAAAAGTTCACTTTGTGATTCTGCCTGCTGTGATTGGACCATTGATATAGAGATTTTTTTTTATATTAAAGATTTATAAATAAATATTAAAAGAAATTCAGTGTTTACATAACAGTAAATGAATGTACATCTGTAACCATCTATAAAATTCTATTAATTTTGCATCTTTTTATGCTTGTTCTAATGACTGTTTTTTGTATCAGTGTCATGTTTAAAAAAATAACTTAAAGGTAATTAATAATATTATCAAAACATCAGCATTTTTGGGCAAAACATTTTCATAGATCTAAAATTCGTATGAGCAAAAAAACAGAATGAAACAATAATGCTTTCTTCATATAAAAATGGAAAAACAAAGCATTTCTTACTGAAATTAGAGCTACATTATCTCCAAGAATAAAAGTTCATCATCTTTAAATACAATAATAATTGATCTGGTGCTTTAAGAGTCAGTATGCTGTGCTGTGAATAAAAGTATTTACTCCCTTAAAGATATATTCTATTTTTTTGGTTTGTTTCTTTTTACACTTAAATGTTTCAGATCATCAAGCAACGTTTCATAACTCACAGAGAGCCTAAGGAACTACAAAACTGAGCTTTCAAATGATGGTTTTGATTAAGGCAAAAATAAATAAATACATAAATATTGTATCCAAAATAACATATCCTTATTAATGTAATTTACTGCTTTGTTAAACCATGAGAAACTTTGGTTAACCAGATTATATGATTCAGTTTCATTAGTCACACCCAGGCCTGATTGCTGTCAGACCTGAAAAATAATGAAATAATTCGAATAGAACCAGTCTGGCAAGATATATTAAGAAACACAATACCTTAATTTAAAGACTGTTAAAAAATTGAACTTAAATCTTATTGAGACGTTGCAAAGAGACTTTAAACTGGCTGCTCAGGATTGAAAACCCTAAAATGAGGCGGATGAAAACTACTCTGCAAAAAAAGTGGTATAAATTCCTTCACAGTGATGAGAAAGACTCAATTTCAGATTTAGCAACCATTTCATGCCTGTTGCTGCTGCAAAGGTTAGCTATGGGACTACAAGGTAGGTTTAGGGAGAAATTAACCTTTCTCATATGGCAAGATTGGTGTGGCTAGTTTGTTTCCTTTAATAAATAAAATTATTATGTGAAAACTGCATTTTGTGCTTATTCTAGTGTTAAAATGTGTTTAATTATCTGAAACTTTTCAGTGAAACAAACAAAAAAAATGTATAAGAAAGCAAATAATTCTTCACAGTACTCAAAGTTCAAGTGGTGGAAATAATTAAATAACACATAAAGTGCAGTAAACATTTTTCATACTAAAGTAGGTTTGAGGTCATCTTTAAACACAACGGGCCGCGGGGGGCGACAGAGGTTGGTGTAATCCTCGTACTCGCTGTCAGACGAGTCTGAGGAGCTGCCTGAGGACAGGAAGGAGCCCCGCTGCAGGCAGGAATCACAGTAAGGACGATGGTAGTAGCAGTAATCTGTGGAGCTGCTAGAGTCTGAATCCCAGTATCCACTCGAGTCTCTGATGCATCGATGGCGATGCTTGCCGCTTTTGTCTTCTTCCACACTGTGCTCAGGTGAACAGTTCTGTCTAGCACTACGCCAGAGTGGGCAGTTGTGAGACCGCGAAGCATGTCTTTGACAGTTTTTCACTTCCTCTTCTTCCTCTTTATCACCCTCTTTCTCCTCTACTGACTTGTCTAAATCAGTGACGCTACAATCAGCACGAAAATGTGTCTCATCTGGATTTTGGCGTTCACAGGTGTCCCTTTTCAATTCACAAATGGGAACATCTGAGCCTGTGTAGAAGCAGGAAGAAGACAAAGCTCTCCTGGAGGGGTGGAAGGGAGGCCGACGTTTTCTCATCGCGTATGGAGAGATGCTGGGGTATTGGAAGAGAGAATGAGAGGAGCAGAGGGACAGAGGGGACAACGTGTTCAGTTTCGGTTGAGATGACGTCTTAGACGCCTGACCTGGAAATCGAAGCGCTGTCTCCATGACTGCATCCATGCTCAGCTCCTGGATGATCTCTTGCAGCTTCTCGCTGCTGACGAAACCAGTCAGTTTGGGATTTGGTCCCACCTGCGTTGGCAGGCCACTATGACTGGCAAATTGTTCAACCTGAGAGGGATTCAGTCTTCTGTGGTTTTGAAGAGAGGTGACAAAATGAACAGCCTCCTCCGTTGTCCTTCCTGGAAATGTGAGAGACAGAGGTTGCTTGACATTCTCTCTCACTGTGGATTCAGCTGTCTCTCTAGTTGCACAGTTGGGGACATCTTTTCGGCATCCACTCAGGATATCATCAGTAAAGGAGGAAGAAGCAGGATGGAGGTCCATTGAGTTTTGAATGGAAGGTATCCGGAGTGTATTTAAGGGATCAGGAGGCAGAGTGAGATTATGAGAGGCCGGAGGAGGCAAAAGTCTGGATTTTGTGTCTCTCTGAGATAAACAGGAAGAGGAGCTTTCTTCAGACTGGAGCTCAGTGGTCTGGGTAGAGGAGGAGTTGAAATAAGCAGCAGAGGAATCAACGTCCTGGTCCCCTAGGGGCTGACTTGCTGTCATGAGCCTCAGGAGTTTATCCTTGGCGTTGTTTACCTGCTCTTGAAGACTGTCAATCGCAGCATTCTTCTGAAAAGTGAAAAGAAAAAGCAGACGTTTAAATATTTGAAAACAAAAATGATAGATATTACCACTTAACTGGATAAAATCTGAACAACTTGTTCAGATTTTAGTGTTTGGCTCATGTTCCTGTCAGGGCATTTGTAAATAATGGTGTTCATGAAACTAAAATTCTAACACCTGTCCTTGGTGTACTGTCTTTAATTTCATGCTTGCAGTGAGCCATCAGTGAGCCATGGCACTGCCTTTACAGCAATTTCCATAAATCACAACATGTCTTGTTAGTACAGGTTTTAAAACTACAGTGTAGAAGATACACAATCTCACAAACCTGGACTTTTGATCAGTAATTTGTTTTTCCAGCTTGGTATCCATCTGCGAGAATTAAACTATTCGACATTCAAATCAAGTTTATGAGGCAGGAGAGTTCTTCTGTCAGTTTTGGTCCCAGTTGTAAAGAAATGCTTAACAAGTTAGATCAAAAAATAGAGAAAGCATAGCCTTTTCAAACTTAAACACTGAATCTGCATTCTGAAAGTCATTGTTAACTGTGTTAAAAGGGACACAAGTGCCCACTGTGACCTCTGACTATTGCAGAAAGTGGCAACAATGGGCTCATGAGAGTCAGATCTGGTCTACATTTTCAGAGTGGCAATAGTAAATTTTTCCTCACTCATTCCTCATTTTCCTCATATTCAATTAATGCTATTTGACACACAAAATCATCTCTCAGTATGTAACAAGTTAGTTTGGAAGAGTTTTAACTCACGATGATTAGGAGAGGATTGAACTTGTATACAAGCTAAATAGAGCTTAGAGAGGATGAAACTATGCAATACTTGCTAAGGTTATAAATTATGCTTTTACTGGCCTGGATGACCACGAATTTTAAATACTCTTGCCCTAAAAAGGAAGCTGCATTCTGACCAAGTCACCAAGGTAGTTTTTGTATAGAGAATTGTGATTTACAGAAGTAGACACACTGAGGCAAGTTCTAGCTTCAAGAAACCGTTTGCATTAAGCAGCAAATCAAAAACCCTTAACAGCTTTTAATTACATCAATATATTTTGTCTTCAAATAATGACAACATCTAATTTCTCTGTCTCATTTTCTAGGGGCCATCCTCTTGTCCTAATATGGTCATAGCTGGCTCCACAAAGTAAAAGACAAAGACAGCCATTTAGAAACCAACTGGTTACATAACGACAGTTACATTCACTTCTGTAGGACTGCTCATCCATGCACAGTCCTACACTCTGACAAACTCTAATAAACAAGATGATGCAAACGTTCCCAAACAATTTTCATCATTTTAACCAAGGGAGAACTTTGGATGACTGGTACTCACATGCACTGAAATATTAAAATACATATATAAAGAATATAATCTCTGCTTAAATTAACCACTTGGTGCACAAAAAAACATTACATTACCTCATTCAAGAGCTTTTTTATTGAGCTGTTCTCCCCCAGCAGGAAGTAGATCTCATCCTGGCTGTAGACAGATGGCTGACTCTTACTGGGGCTGCTGAAATATTTGGCCATCTGACTTGGGTTGTTCTGATCCTCCTCAAACTGTCGCCACTGGGTCAGCTGCAATAAGACAGGTTTGATATTTAGGAATTTTATGTGTGTTACACGGATTCCCAGCAACATATGAACCTTTCGGATGAGAAATAAATCCTTTCAGGAATATCTCTACAAGGTGTGCTTTAGAGCACTCCTCATTGTTGAACTATTTCCTTCCCTCTTGCTGCAGATGCATTCCTTTATGTTAACATAAACCCGTTGTTAGACTCTCAGAGTCGTAAACCTGTTTGCAGCCTACAAAGTTTTGACTCATTACGAGGACTTCTTTGTGAGTCATTTTCTCCTGACAGACACCGAAACCTCATCCATCAGTACAACAAGCACATGTCAGGTTTATTGGATTTACCCTAAACGTTCCTATACACACACTGTCATCTGTCCATCTGTTACAGTTCCTCTTTGTGGGATAGATTTCCTCATGATAGATCTTAAAAGAAAAAACTCCTCATATTTTGGGATTTAAGGAAAAGATAATGAAAGTGTAACAAAAATTATAGACAACATGACTTTATTTCATGTTTTTGTTTAAACTAATTATAATCTAAGCTAATATTTAGTCATTATAGTCAGGGATCTGTTAGGTTTTGTCTCTGACCTGTGGCACAAACAGCATGCAGTTAGTGGCCAGTGTGCAGATGAAGATGGCTCCAGCCACAGTGCTGTAGACCAGGTTGGGCCAGGCGTGTAGGAAGAAGAACACTGGGAAGGCCACAGCAGAGGTAAAGGTGACCAGAGTGACGGCCGTAATGATGGTGGGAGACTGGTTGACTGGAGGATGGCTGACGTTACTGGTGAGTCCAGCCAGGTATGTGCCATAAAGGAGGAGGCAACCCTTGATAAAGAAGAGCAGAAGTCATTATTTTCACATGCTACTGTTTTACTAAATTTACTCTTTTGTTACGTTTTTTTTTTTTTTGTTCACTTTTCTTTTATTAGTATTTATTTAGATTTAAACTACCTGGAATCACAAATACTTTTATATTTTATTATTTTAATATTTTATTGATCCCATATTGGTGAAATTCACTTGTCAAAATGTTCTTGTGTACTGGATGGGAAAATTCAAAATCCCATCATGGTAATTTTGACATTCTTGTATCTTGTTATACGTCAATCACTGGCAACCTGTTTTATTCATTGGGGAGCTTTTTATTCTAGAAATAATGATGCAAATTATCTGCTAATTTGACAGTTGAAGCCTCATTTGCATATCTAAAAGTAACATTCCAGAAAATAATTTTACTCAGGGATTTGAGCAACTTTCAAGATAATTAGTTCAGTTTTAAAAGCGTGCTTTTAGTGCAAAATACCACACCCTATACTTTTGGTAAATATGTGTAAAAACCTTAAAATGAATTCCTTTTTAATTGCACTGGCAGAAACTGTGCATTTTAATTAAAAGAATCATCTTTTTTTTCACATAATCACTACGCCAAACTTATGGATACATTATAATTTCAATGGATGTAATTATTTTACTAAACTATTGTCTGCCACATGACTTCCAGTTTTGGATCGACACAAACATGACACAAATGACGATTTATATTTGTCATTCTTTAAAACAGTAAAGAAAAGACAACATGCCATTCAAGTTCAGAAAGTGGTTATTAATCTCTGTAGGTCAGGAAGGTAGCTGCTTATCTAAGTGTGCTACAGTCAGACAAACTTTTCATTTTGAGATTATGCCACTGTAGTTAAACATAAATTTGCACATTATTCCCAGGGATACCCCTGACTGTGGAGGGAGCTGTATCGACCTTTCCAGTTTAGCTTTGGTCTTGGACATATTCACTTTATTTCTAAATCTCTGCTGGTATGTTTTCTCTACACTTGGAAAATAAATTGCATAAAATTTGTCACTATCGAAAAACATTAAATGTAGTGAGTCAGTGGTGTTGTTACTTTGTAGAAGCATAAATGAAATTGCTGAAGCTTACTTTCTGAACAGCAATGATGACGAGCCAAATATTTGAGTATTCTGAGGTGCAAGAGTCCAGCTGTGACAAAGAGTAGGAGGTGTCTCTCTCAGTCGCCTACATGAATGGAAACCAAATATTAAATCAAAGTTGACACATCTACACAAAAAAAATCTACCTTTCGTGTAGTCTGTTTTATCAAAAAAGCATCTAAAAGAACAAAAAATTCAAACTCAATTGTGACTCAGTAATCTATTGCATATGATCGTCTTTGGAAATCTACCAAACAAATCAATGCAAAGCTTACTAATTATTCTCACCTTGGCAACAGCTCTGACAGATCGCGAGCATCTCACCGGGTCTGTGAGATTCCAGGTGGTGAGAATCAGAATCTCCAGAAGAATCAGTAGAACTACCATGCCAATCAGCTGGATGTCTCGAATGATCTGAGATGGAAAAAGAAGCAGCTTTACACCATCCACACACAGAAACTTGATCTGGAGATAAGCCTAAATCATAAAAAGAGCTCAGAGTAATTACACACCAAGGCTAATTTACTAAATACTCTCTCTAAATGTGACAGTATTAAATTATTCAGAGCAATGTGCAGCCATGCATTACTGTTGTCAGGTTGAATTACTCAAAAATACTTCATTAATTACTAAAGAAACAAAATACGTGAACGTCCGTTAAAATGGTTTATGTGACGCAGGGCTTTTATGTGGAAAACATGCTGTACAGGGCAACTGAAAACTAAACCTGTAAGGGAAACGTTTATATATACCTTATGTATGTATAAAAAAGGAAAGCTGTGAGAATCAGGTTGCATAAGTGTGCACACCCCTGAACTAATACTTTGTTGAAACACTTCTTGATTTAATTTCAGCATTTAGTCCCTCTCGGTTTATCACCATCCAACATCTTGATTTGACAATATTTCGTCATTGTCTTGTAAATTTCCATCAGACTGTAAAGGCATCCCTCTTCAAGTGAGCAACATATTTTGTTCAGGATGCTATTGGACTTTCCAAAATGTATATTTTTCTAACATGATGCCAGCCTTTTGTTTATTTGTATGTTTGATTGGACCTTTTGTGATGCTAAAATATGAAACCCAGAATCAGTTTAGGGGTATGGATGGAGTGGGATCTCATCTGCAGTAACGGGGAAACGGCTCTGGTCTGTCGCAGTGAATAAGGAGCTCAGCCAGTCTCTGACCCCTAACTCTGGTCATAAGATCATAGATCATGACTCAGCTTGGATGACAGAGAGTCAGTTGAGGAGGTTCAAGTATCTGATCACGATGCTACCTAAGCTTCTCCCTTTGAAAATGTTTTAGGCACTGCCTCCTGGGAGAAGAGCCCATGGGAGAATCAGTACTATATGAGGGACTATATGTCCTTTCTGGCATGGGAATGCCCAGAGATCTCCTACATCGAGCTGGAGAGTGTTGCTGGGGAGACAAATCTCTGGCTTTCTCCTCCACACCTGTTACCCTTTGTTTAAACAGATTTCTTCAGAATATATGTCATATTAAGGGAAATAATTTGAAATAAATTATCAATACGTTTTTTGTTTAAATCACACAAATCTGGGATTTTACGTTTTGAATCTGGGAATGTAGTGTTTTCAATAAAAGGACAGTGAATAATAGCCAAAAAGTTATTTTTTATAACCACTTTGCATCTCAGTGTACCATGAGGTGACATGAGATTACATACTAAGACAGTCAATTTATATTTTAAATTACTTTGACGTTTGTGTTTTTGTAACAGTACATTCTCAATTCAAACTACAGTGATACAAAAGAAGAAGACAAGAATGTGCATGTCAACGAGATGAACACAAGGAAACCAGAAGAGCCTGCCTACCACTCTCTTGTCGGGAACTCGCTGAGTGAAAACTCTGTAAAGCCTCCAGGTCTTTCCCAAAATTGGCCCAAAGACCAGGGTGCTTCCAATGCAAAGCATCCACATCCGAGCCTGGAGGAGGGAAAACCACAAGGATCACCTTAACATTTATCTCCAACAGTATAAAACTGCATCTACAAGGATTTAGATACTTACTTGAAGCAAAGTAATAGACACTTCAGCTTGTGTATGAACTCGCTCGTCGATTGCAAATAGAAAGCCGCTAATATATGTGAGGACACTTCCAAAGAGAGTCAGAACATTTAGGTTGGGACTGGACATCTTCACTATCCTGATGAAACAACACAAGCAGACTCCTTTAACATGCCAGTATACAGTTGCTTGATGAATTTGTAGTTAAATGCTGGCATTTAACTACATTACATTATTTAACATAATTTCGTGGAGGGGTTGATGGTATCAACACCTCCACGAAATTATTAAATGCACTTTTCACTCTACCTGTTGTTTTTGAAGCGCAGGGTGAAAACCAGAAAGCAGAACGCCAACAGGATGCCAGATGATAGCATCGTCCAGACAACTGCTCTGAGCGCAGGAGAGAGGGATCGTCTTGGGACCTCTGCTGCCAACTACACACACAGACATGGACATTTATTCCCCATAAAGTTCCAGCCCCTTCTGGTGCCTCTATGGAAAAGATAATTAATCCTACAAGTGCTCCAGAGTCCAGGTTTCTTCAAATCCCAGATGTAAAAATTAAAACCAAGCACAAATTCATAAGGTAGAATTTTATTGCAGGGGAAAAAAAGCATCAAGCATTACAAAACAGATGTGGAACTATTACTTTAACTTTAATCAGTAATAAAGTTTGCTGAAACATCTGAAAGCATCATAAAAGATAGTACATAGTGAAAATTTAGATATTCAAAGGCAGGATAAGGAGAGGTGCTGAGTTGACCCCACTGTGATTCCTTCGCGGGTTGAAGTAGGGGAAAAGTCTCTCACTGAAAGTGTATCCGGTGTACGTGTAGATATGAGAGTGAGAGTCTGAGTTGTAAAATGAAACCTGCCCCACTTCCATGTCCACGTACACCAGGACTGTCTGGGGCTTTTCCACCAGTGGCAGTCTAACAGGAGGACTGCTGAGGGCCCAGTAACTCTCATCCTCCCTCATTCCCAGAGTCCAGTAGCCCCTGTCAGGGTTCAGAAGATTCCCTCCTTTTCTATTGACCGACTCGAGTCCCACTCCGATATCCCACTCTGTCTTCCCTTTCACCTGAACTTCATAGGAGAACCTCCCGAAGCAGAAGCCCTCCTTCCCCAAGACACTAACACAAGGGTAAAATCTTGCTGGATTGTCAGGGAGGTTCACAGCCACATCGCTGTGATAGACCTGCTTCCGGTTTTCTGAAAGAACGAGTTTGGGGTGAGCTGTGTCTGGATCCAGCGTCACATCCACAGCGTAGGCTTTTACTCTCTCAAATTCAATCTTGCAAAGCCTCTTTACCTCTGCCTTGATGGTTTCCTCGAGCTGTGATCCTGCTCTCCTGAGAGCCCTTCTGACCGTTCCCACATAGACTGCACTTTCTACCCAAATCTCAGACCAGTCTTTGATGGGCAGCTTTGTGGAGAAAGCCGGAAAGCTCTGGAGAAGGTAGAGATCATCGTTTGTCTGTGAGAGCAGCTCCAAATCAGTGGTCCTGTTTGTCAGCTGATTAATCTCTTGCTCAAGATCCAATGTAATCTTACTAGCCCTGCTTTCGACACACCTCTGCTTTGCTAAGATAGCCTCAGCCACTTCAGCTTGGACTGTCTTAACAACTTGAAGCAGTTTGTTGAAGACCAGAAAACTCTCTTCAACCTCTTTTTCAGCGTTTCTTTTGCTAAGCTCAACAGCTTGACCGATCTCACACGTTTTCTGTAGCCTACTGTGGACGCCTTCTTGCACTTCCACATTCATACTTCTGATCTGATCTCTCCTGTCTTGGCTTTCATGCTTTATAAGAGCCATACGATGTGCCTTGTGGTCATCCTCAACACAGACCTGGCACACATACATCTGGTCTGTGTGACAGAACAGGTTCAGGAGGCTCTCATGTTTCTTACACAATCTGTCTCGCATGTTCATAACTGGGTTGATCAGGTTGTGCTTCTTGAGGGTACCTAGAACGTGATGGGGCTCCAGATGTGTCTGGCAAAATGAAGCCAAACAGTCCAGACAGGTTTTAAAAGCTTTCACCCGTTTACCAACACACACATCACAAGCAACTTCCCCCTTATTGCCTGACTTGTCCATACTTCTGAGCCTGTCTTTGTACTTCATTTCCCCATGGTCTTTAAATTGAGCAGCCACCTCGGATATGAAGGTGTTGACTTTGAGGTCAGGCCTCTTGTACAGCTTGTGTTTACACATGGGGCATTGCGGCAGATTGGTACTCTGCCAGTATCTCTGGATGCAGTCACGACAGAAGTTGTGCCCGCACGGAGTGGAGACTGGCTGGTTAAACACATCCAGACAGATGGGGCAAAGGAGCTGCTCCTTGGACAGAATGCTGGCGGCTGTAGCCATATCTGGGAACACATCCAGAAAGAAGAAGAAAACAGGTGGAATTTTATGGGATACGTTGCCTCAGCTTCTTTTATTTTTGGCTTTCCAGTATTTTACAAGGCATGAAAATACTTGTGTCCTAGTTAGCCATGAACAGTAACAAATGCACGGAGTTATGTTTCATTGCACTGTGTCACATGCTATCAGGGTAGTTTTTATGTTAGCCAGCATCAGCTAGGAATACTGGTGAGGCATTGTATGGAGAATGCAATAAAAAACTAAAACAGAACATTTGCTGAATTTAGATGATGCATTCACACAACAAAGCTCACACAAAATTTGGTTCAAATTGTTGACTTACTTTAAGGTAATTAATTGCACAAGTTAACATCATGAAGCATGAAAAAATTTCTAAGATATAGCTTACCTTGCTGTTTTTGTTCCTTTGACGAGAGAAAGACTTGATTGTGTTCTTTGTCAAAGTGTTTCTGCTGCTGTATCTTTCATTTCAGAAGTCTGTTTACAGTATCGCCCGTCCGGCTTCTGCTGTTGGTCTGTCCTCCCTCTTCTCTTAAAGGTATCGGGGACAGAGGGGATTCTAAACATAGCTTCAGTCCATGCCCATTACCTTTCTCGATTTCAGCTGTCTCCATCAACTGGAATGGTAGCATAGTTCAAACAAGCAAACCCGGTGCATTTAAAGTAAATATGGGGAGGCATGAAGTTATTAGGACTGCATTTATATAAAATATAACCTATCTTTGACCCTATCTTTAGTATAGATAGAGTCAAATGGTTGTCATATAGTCTTGTGACCTAAAAATGCCACTTCTTTTTGCAGTTCTCCAACAATGAGCTATGGAGATTTTCTTTGTTTTCTTACCTCCCTTATGTTGCTCAATGCTTCCTAGAACTCTAAGAATAATCCGACCCACCATTTGTAAAAACTCAAAACAGTGACTGAGCATATTTGAAGTTTTTAAGGCCAGTAGGAGGTTGAGCAGAATGTTCAGCATAGCTTCTATTTCCTCCATTTTTGTCACATACAAATAACGTCAAGCTACTTTTCTGACTTTGGGGCAGCCCAACTATATGAGGACCACGCACTACAGCTGTTACTCAATTGTAATGGGAAACCAACCGTAGATTTGAGCCGAGTCAAGGTGATAGTGGAAAAAAAACATGTCTTTCCTAGTTTGTAGATTTGCATGGAGAACTGGGTTTTGGTGCTACGTCCTATTTTAGGTTTTCCCTCCAAATACATAATTAAAAAGTGCAAAATTTATTTTTGTGCAATCTCCATTGCAGAATGATACTACCACCATAAAATATTAGTTTATTTTATGTCTTTTTACACATTATTACCAGGAAGCCAGTTGTTTATGGCTCTATGCATACCAGTACTATGTAGCTATTTATATTTACTCTATGCTGTGGAATTGCAATTAAAAAAATTCCATATGAAAATTTCAGAGTAAAATTCTTATCAGCTTTTGTTAATTCCACTGTTTATCATTGTTGATTGACATGCAGAATAGTTGCCACGATAACTAGAGGAATTGAAGACATTTCCAAGTTATGTGTAATCATCTAAAACATTGAGCCAAATCATTTAAAACAATAAAACAGTGTCTGAAAATGAAGGTGTAACAATAAATCTTTACAACACAGCCACAAGTCTGGAAATCTGGCATTCTGAGTTGTGTCAAGTTCCAAACACAGGACCCAAGGGCTGTCAGTCGTGGGAATACAAATTAGTGCCAAAAGTGGATTATAATATGTGCAAAAATATGCATGTGGCTGGCACTTAAACATACAGCAGTGTCAAATAATTACGTAATTCACTTGAAATAGTTATCTAAGATACAGTGCCCAAAGTTATTTATTTGTATGCCTGAATTTGTAATTTTTTTTTACTTAAGATGAATAAATCTTTTAATTGTCATCACACTTAAGCAACGCTAGCGTGCATTCATATTCATCAGTCACGAAATAGTGACAGCAATATATCTTTGGAAATTATAATGAGGGAACTGCAGCATCCATCTCAACTACAACCATTGGAAATATCCAGAGTTTTAAATAGAAATTTGTGAGTAGAATTGTACACGCAAATGGAAAATAGATCATCACTGGGTCTTTGAAACACACAGACCCAGTGGTGGGTCTGTGTGTAGGTGACTGTTTGCCACCTACAGTCTCAGCACCAGGCTGACAACTTAAATTGTGTGCATACATATACTGTGTAAATAAAGTGAGAACAGAGAGACAGTAGAAGATGTAGGTCAAGAGAAAGATTACCGAGTTTAGGACGCATAGTCTCCATAGGATGTCCTGGCCTTCCTGCCTGCTGAGTCCAGCCTGGATGAGGCAAAGTGGGGAATCACACACAGAGCTGCAGTTCAGCTCAGGCTCCATGACTGGCCCCAGTCTGTCCACCATCACAAACACATTCTGTGGGACAATCAAACAAAGCAGCTCATAAGGTCACTCTTGGGAAATAAACAATGGACTTTATAACTGATATACAAGAAGCAAAGAAGTAAACGCACTTAACATTCTTAAATTATGTTTGATGCTTCAGTTGTTCAGTTTCATTTAAATTGTGTTACTTGAGTTGCAATCATATAAGAATATGTCACAAAGGATCAGCAGTTGCAAGACCTAGGTGCACCACAGTGTGGTGCTATGATATGACACAAACAAGGAGGAGTGGGGGGAAGCAGATAATTTTGTATTGCGCTGGTGGTAGAAAACAACCTCAGATAAACAGAGAAGCCTTTGAGTTTCTTTTTGTCCTCATTGTTTCACTCTGTCATCATAGAAATGACCTGGTATACACTCAGCTTTTAATTATGTAGACATATTCTGTAGTCAGCTCAGCTGTTTAGTTAGAGCGTCTGAGACTGACTTTACAGGAACAAAAATTGTCAGTGCTGCCACAGGCGTTTTTGGGCTTTTTTTATGAGGCTTCACTTAGGTTGCTCTGACATGCTGGAGATTGGAAAATGAGGCACATCTGATACTTTGAGCTGAAACTAGACTTGAGTATGATGATTGTAATTGCAGATGTGACTCAGCCGCATGATGCCAGGGCGGGTTAAAATTGCTTTTATTGATACATATTGGCAGACAGATGTGTGTGTTTATGTGAGCAGGGTGAAATCAGACGCAGCACGTCTCATCCACATCTGTGGAATGACTAACACTGCCAGGATGGCCTCGGATGTGCTGAGTAACTGGACATTCAGAAAAACGTGGAATAAAATATTCAAAATGAAAAGATCCAAAGTGAAAGACATTGTTAATTCAACAAAGCAGCTCTACTCGTTTGGGAAATGTCTGAAGTTCCTGCTCATGTCCTGTCGTCACTTTCCAAGTATAGATCACAGCCCAGCTTCTTCCCGCAGGAAAAGCCAGTGAAGCAAGGCATTTCCTCTAGCTTTTCAAACCCTCTGCCTGAAACGCTGTTGTTTTTAGCTTGGAAAAGAGCCCACCACTGTACAGGTGTCAGCGAGATCTACCCAGCATCCAACTTTGGGTGGGGGACGGCAGAAGGGGGTCAGTGTGCGTGAGCAGAACAAACAGTTTGTGACTTCAAACTATCTTCCGTTTTTCTGGACATGTTTTGACAGTTCACAAAAGTCATGAGGAGTGTCTTCTAAAGTCCTGAAGGCTAAACCGCAAGTAATACCTGAGCTACCTGTGTGAGTGTGCGTGTGCGTGGGATGGGCCTATATCCTGTGTAAAGTTTAACTTGCACCCAGCTACTTTATCTTTAATGTAACAACTTATTGCGAAGGGTATAAAAGACAAATATTGTCATATTTTTGAGGTAGAAAACACACAATTCTTAAACACATGGTACAAAACTAAATCACTAACGGTCTTCTAATTGTTTTTTAAAGTAGATAAATCATTTTAAAATGCTTCCGTCTCATACAGAAAAAGCCTTTCCAGTAATGGCCTCAAAAGCAGATGTGCTATTCTTTAATTGATAGTGCCGTAGAATATGTCACCCAACTGTTTCTCATGATAATCATGACACAAATTGTTTTTTCAACAAAACAATAAAAAATGCTTCTTAGTGGGAAAAATTTAAATGGATGTGTGGTGGCTCACTGGCAACACATAAAGGATACAGTTATCAAATTTGCTACAAAGACAATTGGACTTCTGTGGAAGTAAACAGATGAAGAGGAAAGACTTCCCCTCACTCAACCAAAGACCGCCTCTATGTCATAGGACTATTAATTGATTTAAATTTGGTTTTAAGAAAAGCAACAATTCAAACCTGAAGGACACAAACACAACATAGTTCAGATGGCAACAGCAAAAGCAGGGACTAAACAGCCAGACCACAGATGAGACTGTAGCTATTGTAAGAAAAGGTTGTTTTTCTTGAAGAGAAAATGCCTTCTTTTCAAGAAAAAGTGTTTTCTTGAGCGACATGAGACATGCTATAGTACGTAGCTGAAACCTCAAAAGTAAATTTTGGACTAATTATATGGGGGGAAGTGTCACTTAAACAACTGATGCCTTGCAGCATCTCAGCCTGAGGTCTTTCTGAATAGAGTTTGCATGTTTGCTTTGTGAGACCCGTCCAGAGTGTACGCTGCCTCTTGCGTAATGACTGCTAGAGATAAGCACCCGCCCCCTTGCAACCCACCAAAAATAAATGAAGATGGACAATGGATGACTGGTGACAACTATTTAGAGAAATAGAACTGTTGGTGGGAGCCAAAGCTGAAATTGTGTCTACTTGAACGCTGCATTTCCTTGTGTCCTGAAATGTGTTTCTAAATCCAAGGGTGGGATGCTGGTTTGTTAGATCTCCACGTTATAGCACTGAGACAACATTACTCCTGATTTCCTCACTGGATAAATCTCTGTATAAATTTCCATTTATGAACTTAAATTCAAGCTGGGGATTTTGCTATCACTGCTTAGTTCTTTTATGGCCATGCTATGTACTAAGTTTTATATTTCAAATGTAATGTCATCAATGTTCAGAAACCTTTTGCTTTAATCTAAAAAAAAACAAACAAAAAAAACTTAAACTACCGGTACAATCCAAATTGAAAAAGAAAAGTAAAACTGATGGTATGTGCCCTTACAGGCTTTCCTAGCAGGACGCAAGTCTTCCGAACACTTTTAGGGAAGTTTCTTAAAAGTTAACTAAAAAAATAGGAATAAAGAGATTTATTATCCTATCAAACATTAAGAAAAGATTAGAGCTGCAACTGCCAGGTTTAGGCCCGACTCAGGGGACAAAATTGAAACATTCTTTCTGAGTCAGTAATCCGTTTATAAGTTTATTCTTTAATCTGAGTTAGAATGCAATTACAGGCAGTCACAAAAAAGAGCTCTTTGGATCTGGTGCACACCGCACGCAGAGGATATTAACGTGTGTTTTAAGCAACTGCTCATTTGTCTTAAATTCACCTGAATGTGTGTTACACATGACGTCTATGCGGCGGCGTCGGGGCTGAATGAGACTTCAAGAAATACAAACTGTATAGATTAATTAAAACATCTCCAAGAAAAGAAGAAGAAGAAAAAAAAAGATTTTTGAATCCATTTTAATTGTATTTGATGCGGATTTTAGGAGTGATCCCCAAATGCGGATTAACCTGTGTTTAAGCGAGCCTCTTTTTTTTCTTTTTTTGGTTGAAAGAGATCTTTACGCACTGCTTTACGCACGCTGGATTACTTCCACTCTGTTGTAAAGCCGCTGATTTAAAACCCGAAGATAAATTAGAATAATAAAAAAAAATTACAAAATTGCTACGTATGATTTTAAGACATTAAAGTTCCAAACCTCGGGCTTCAGTGAAAGAGGACTCCATTGCGACGTCTTGCCTCAAATTCCATCGTTTACGTCTCCAAAACCGTGTGAAAAAAGATACAAATAAACACAAATTAAAGTGATCCAGCATCGCTACATGGTTTCCAAGGCTGCAGACTTGATATGATCCCCTATACTTGACCTCGCCGTCAAAAACTGTCAGCCTGAGGATCCTGTCACTCAGGAAAAATGCTCAGCAGACTGAAGGAGTTTCCATTTGAGCATGACGGGAGGGAGAAAGAAAGGGAGGGAGGAAGGCGAGGGTGTGTGTGTCAGGAGAGGAGGTAACTTTTCCCTCTCTCTCCAAAAAAAAAAAAAAACGTTCCAGCGAGCGTGCAGTGCGGGAAGGGATGTAGCAAATTCCTCTGGGGACCCTGGTTGGCATTTGGGACACGCTGGGCGGCACATCATCTGGG
The DNA here is from genome assembly GCA_903067065.1 of Brachyrhaphis terrabensis. NCBI lineage: Eukaryota > Metazoa > Chordata > Actinopteri > Cyprinodontiformes > Poeciliidae > Brachyrhaphis > Brachyrhaphis terrabensis. The sequence continues at coordinate 61,790 of CAEGAG010184714.1, forward strand.
CACCAACGCAAACAAACAGGCTGCTTGTTTAAATGGAAACACAAATTATCACTGACTTGTTGTTTTAAAGCAGGCGTTACTGATTCTCCGAGCAAAAATAATGCTTCTGCAGGCTGACAAATCACATCAGCGCATGAGCTGCTTGCTAATGCGCCAACGCAGATATTCGTGCATTTGTTCCGCCAAGCTAGAAGAGGTATAAAGTTGTTATTAAGACGTCACAGAGATTTACTGTGGGAGCCTTCACACACACACACTGCCATTCCTGACGAGGGAGTGGCACCGCTGACAGCTGTGAAGAGAGGAAAAGGAAGATGTGCCCGGATTATGATCCACAAAAGAGGACAATATGTGGATTTTCACTCAAGCATCAGTCAACTTTCACTGACTTCTTAAGTCTTTCTTCAGTGTTTACCAGTGGGATGTTCTTTTTTCAGTTTAGACAAGCATTCAGATGTTTTTTTTTTTTTCTTTTTTTTCCCAACACCATAACAGTTGTGTTATTTAATATTGAGTATAAAGTTTTAGAATGAACCTATAGCACATATCTGGAGGCATGAAGCAAGTTGATGAACCTGCTTTTCAAAATCATGCACGCCTTCCCTATAGAGTTGATGGAAGTGTCTGTAAAATCTCACATCAGCTGCACTGTGTAGAGAATTAAATTAAGAGCATGTAATCTTGGGGACAAATTAGCTAACTGTAAAATCTTTGGCAAATCCTCACTGCCAAGCTCCATCTGTACTCTGTCCAGATTTGTCAGTAAGGCCACAACCAAAAGGTCACACATTATGACGTTTTTCATCACTGTTCTTTTATCAACAATGACTTAAAAGTTTCTGATTGACCATCGTCAAAAAGAAACATTTTGATAGTATAGATGACCCATAAAAAGAGGCCAGAGTTGTCATTAATTGTCAATGCTTTACTTGGGAGTTACAAATTAGTAAAAGATAGGAACATAACCCGCTGCAGGTTAAAGTTACTTCACTACACCAATCAGACAGAAAAAAAAAAACATGTTTGAGGCATCACTGATCAGACCACAGACAACTCTGATGTTGCAAATCCAGTCTCAGAATACATCAGAGGGGTCTCCAACTGGACCACTGAAAACCAGTGTGCAGGTATCACCGATCAGACCGTTGGACTCCGGGATGGAGATATTGGTGATACCATCTTTGCCAGTGAGACTTGAGCAGGAGCTGAAGGCATAGTACTGGGTGAGGTTGCTGTAACTGGAGCAGATGCGCAGGATGAATTGAATGTGGCTCCCGAGACACTGGTGGAGACCAAAAGAGTGGCAGCAGCTGATTGAGAAAACCAAATAACACTAAGTACAAGAAACTATGAAAAAAGAGACAAGAAGCTAGAAAACTGAACAAGCACAGTTTGAGCTCCTAAAAGACAAAAGGAGACAAAGGAGCACAGAAACAGGAGCGACAGCAAACATGAAGAAAAGAGAACACAGAATAAAAAGGGAACAACTACAACTCGGTAACTATGACTAAAAAAAAAAACTAAATGGAACCTTAAATGGGACTTAAGCAAGAACACAGGTACAGAAATCACAAAGTCCTTAAAAACATGACCGTACACCCCCACACCTCCACCAAAAGGCAGAGGAGGGGCCAACCCAATATTAAGCTAACTAGCTGCATTTGGCTTAAATTACTGCAATTAGGTTTTAAATGATTTTTTTTAAACTAACTAACCAACTAGCTGAGCTATATTTAGGTTAAATGCTAAGTAGCTGTCTACCTTTAGCTTTCATTTATTTTACCCCTGCATCTCCGCTAGCAGCTCTGTTACACGCTAACCTTGGTTATCATTATCAGGTTTCATTTGCGATCAGGTTCAGTTAGACGACAGCAGCAGGAGGCGGACAGCAGTTTTACTCAGATTACTGGGGTCTTAAATATTTTAACTAAGGCAAGGAGCTGCTACTCAGACGGCACAAGTCAAAACACAGAAGCTGCCCGAGGAGGATGAAACAGGACACATGTAGCTCTACTGAGGTTACCAGAGATCAATCAAACATTTAGACTTTATAATTACCAAATAGAGGTGTCAGTAACAGCCTCTTGTTTCACTGGACAACTGGGTTGTGCACACGTGTCAGCTGGAGGTAAACCTAACAAAAATATGCAACAAAGCTTTGAGGCTCATCACATGCTGTTTCCTGTTGGGCCACTCCTGGTGGGCTGCACCTCTGCTTCCTGGCATGGAGGCATCTGCAGTTGTAGTTTACCACCCGACCACAGTGCCAGTGAGTCCCACCTCTCTGTGGTGTTTGACTTTGTGTGGGTGGATAAGGGCATTGTTCTGTACATGTCGTGAGACATCACTGAAGCCTTTTAGTTCAGCGTTGGTTGTTTTTCTGACATGCCCAGGTTTGTCCACCCTGCACAGAAAAAAACAATCCTTCCCTGGAACAAAGCAGTTCTTCCTTCAGTGTTGCTCTGGGTCTTAAGTAGCAATACTTAAATTGAAGCTACCAAGCAACCAGCTTGTTTTTCATTGCACATCATTAACTTACATCAATGTTTGCAAAAGTTATTTTGCAGCATAAAAAAGCAGTCTTGCAGATCCCGATGGAAAAACGGCAAGATAGTGTATTTTAAAAACTATTGTTTTGGAGAGCTGTTTAGGGCCAAGGAATGGACAGTAATTCAGATGATAGATGTTTGGTTAGACATATGAGTTTTTGTTCCAAAAGTCCAGAAGTTCTTTACTTTCACCTGTTGGGAACATTTATTATGGTATGTACCCCTGAGCAAGGCACTAGCTTCAAGTTGTCTTATTATCTCCATACAGGTGTGTAGGTAAATGTGGCTCTCCTGACCACTTTGAGTGGTGAGTGAGACAAGAAAAGTGATGCATAAGCATATTCCATTTTACATTGTAAATTAAATTAAATCCTCTCCCATGTCCCTGTAGTCACGCCACCCAAATGCCCCATATAAAAAAAAAATGCTTCAAGTAATTGATTTACTTATGTAACATTGCGTTATCTTATCTCCCAAAAATATAATATGTAAATCTGAATTTAAGAATATGTTTTAGAAGGATTAAAATTGACTATTGTTATACAAAATTGCTTTTGTTTTCAGTGATGCTAATTTGGATTTGCAGACTGACTCAACAGATTTGGATGGTTACTTGATAACAAAGCAATTTTCCAAAATTTTCTGATTAATTGCTTTGAAACTCCAGCCTTTAAGGGCTGGTGTCCTGCAACATTTAGAGCTGTCTCTTCTTCAGCACACCTGAGTCAAATAATCAGGTAATTAGCGGGAGTCAGAGTCTTCATATTTCTGCCATTTGATTCAGTTATGTTGGACCAGGGACACTTCTAACAGTTGCTGAATACCGGCCCTGAAGAGCTGGAGTTGCAGACGTCTGGCAAACCATGTTAGCGATAGTTTGTGAAAGCGAAATAGAATAAAAGTTTACTCTAGCTTGTTCACTTTACTCATTTTAATTTCGTTTCTCTGATGAAGACTTTATGTTACAGTTAATACGATTCTCATGTTCATTTCTTAATGTTAACGTGTGGCATAGTGTTGGAGCTGGAAGCGGAGGGACATAAAAATGGGGCACCCAGGAGAGAACATAAACACCAGATCCTCTAGATTTACCCAGAAATGGTTTCCAAATAGTTTCCTGTCAGTAATTCTCCAAAGGCTGTTTGTGTTTACCTTGTGTGTACAGATACTGCGGCTCCTTCAATATACATCATGTTACTTACATTGACCATTTATTTTTCTTTGTACTTGTTGGGCATCTTTAAGTATTTTTGCATATTTGCTAATATTTCTGTTTATAGCTATGTGTAGTATTTTATTGTTAAATGTTACTCAAATTTAAATCGCTCTATCAAAGTCAATTGTTGATGCATCTGGTTTAAGCTAAAATAATCAGTAATAGTGAGATAAATTTGCTATTTTACCATAATAAAAGAGCTTAATGAGATAGCAGATGCAGATAGACCACAGACTGGGATTTGAACCCTGGACTTTCTTGCTGCAAGGCGTCAGTGCTATAAATTTCACCTTCATTATCAACATCTAAGTTTGCAGATTGTAAACAGAGACTGTGTATGTAAAATTATCCCTCTTTCACTCACTACAACAGCCCTCATTAATTAAATTAAAATCACTTTTTTCCAGAAATACATTCTCACAGACAAAAACATCCAACTTTTAACTCATGACATACTTCCCTATTTCGAGACTTGCTGTGCTTATAGTATTCCTCTTGTCGGCCTTTGAAAGAGAAAAAAAATCTCTTTTTCACATCATCACAGATCCTCCCCCTTGCTTACCAGTAGCCTTTTGAAAACTCAATCTTGGTGTAATCTAACTAAAGCACACAGTCTCAGTAAAAGCCCCACGCTACATTTGTGGACAATCAGTGTATAGCACCACTGTATTGTGAAAATGACTAAATCCTCTACTTTTCCAAAGTGCAGCCTGTCTTTATTATAAATGAATGCTATAAATAATAAATAAAATGTCTATATATTATAAATACTGTCGTTATTGTCTATCTCTGTTGAAGCTCCTTTCCAGGCAAAGTGAAGATGTACACAAAAACAGAAACACAAATGCTCCACATATAGACAAGAATAGAGATATTAAACTCTCTTTTTTTCCTGGTTGCTGTTTTGCCCCATACTCCACCTCCTCCTCCCAGTTTGGGGTGTAGAGTTTCTCCCTGAAGGATTAGCAGAATAACTTTAAGGACAAGGCCTGATTGTTGTCAGGGTGTCTGCAGTGTGTGGCTGTCGTATGTAGTGAGCTTGAATTTGAAGCTAGTCATGTGTGAGGTCTGGCAGGCATGTCAACGCACACTGACTAAGTGAGCTAATAAGAGCTGGTATGCCTCTGACTTCGGCTGATAAGAGGATTACAGTATCAATACATCAAAGAATTTCCCTGCAGCTCTCTGATCACCTGAAATACCAGTATTGGTACCGTCAAGGTCAAGACAGGTCAAGCCCAGCAGGCATGTAGAGAGTATTAAGCAGTTTCCAAATTCTTGGTATTTAAAGATACAGTAAAGATCTGCGTGCCTCCTGATAGATTTCTTCACTTTTTGAAGATTGATTTTCTAATTAGCTTCTAATTGTAAAAATAAATAAAATCAGATAAATGCAACCTGACTTCATAATAAATGCAGTTTTCAAGCAATGATTTAACTTAATACTGAAAAACCTTTCCAAAACAATCTTTGTGAAAAATGATTGCTCTCCTAAGCATATTAACTGACTGACAGCAGTGGCTTTCACATATTGTTGAATTATGAACATTGAGGCACATACCTTCTGCACAGGTCATCCTCTGTGACCTACTGGATGAGTTACCATAGAGCTCGTCGTAAATTTTGTAGGCCGTCTACTCCCTGGAAAGTTTATCACTGCTTTACGTTTTCTCCATTTCTGCATAACTGGCTCTTACTGTGATTTGTAGAAATGACTTTGGAAATCTCCACAAACTGAGATATAATCTTCTCTGTTCCTCATTTGTTCCTGAATTGTTTTATATTGAGGCAGAGTGTGCCTCAATATAAAAGGCACACCCTGCATTTTAGGGGCAAAAAAGTAGATATTTTTTGCCTACTTCATATTGTCAGGCAGGTTCCAATTAAGTCATTTCCTGAATCTTCAAGTTTGGCAATCATCATTTCTGGTTGTGGCTTATTAATAAAATAAAATAAAAAATTAATCAAAGTAAATTTATAATTTGATGCAAAATATAACTTTTGCACTTACTAAAGTTATATTTCATACACAAGTGTTTAAAAATCTGGAAGGGTGCAAATACTTTTTGACAGCGCTGTAAATTCCAGATTCCCAGGTGAATGCTAATATATTATTTAATTTACTAAGTGACCACAACAAAAGGTGAAAAGACTTTCTTTGCTTGCACAACATAGCATTTCATCTTGACTCACATGTCAGGTTGCACTTGTAGCAGCGTCTTCTTGTTTAACATACAAACCAAGCCAAGTGGACAGGGTTCACAGTGATGTCCATGGTGGGGAATGTTATTTTGGTGTCTGATTTTTCTGAGGACAAGAAGAAAAACAGTAGAACACAAAAACCCAGCTGTGATTTGACTAAAGACCATTGAAAACAAGTAGAACGCTCCAACCATTATGCACTTTTACCACTAAAACTAAAAAGAAACTGTGATATAAAAAGAAAATTAAATGAAAGCAGAGTATAGGGACAGATAAGGGAAAAAGCACTCAAAGAAAAGGAAACAAATGAGTTTCTGGTTCTTGGCAGGAAATCTGAAGGGATTAATGGACTGTGTGAGGTAGAACAAGCGTGTTCTTGAGTCTATTAGTTCTGGGTTAATGAAAAGGTCAGACTGGAGACTGAACTTCATTTACAAATTAAATCACTTGAGCCAAGATGTGGTGGAACTCATGCAAAATACACAGTCAAACAAACATCCCAGAGTTTGTGTGTCTGAAGAGAAGAGTGAGCTTGCTTCAGTACTTCTAACTAGAATCTGGGGAGTTTGGAGGCTTCATTAAAACCTCCAACTGTGTTGACAGCGGGACTTTTACTGTTGGCGGGTGATGTTACCATGCAGGCTGGAGATTAGTGTGAAAAAAGGATGCAAAACTAGTTGTTACTCAGGTTAAGCGAACACCTTGAGCAAGTTTTCAGACACTGAGATTTTTCCCGTCAGAAACCACTTGGTTCTGACATGTGTCAACCTGACAGACAACTGAAGAGTGAATCATGTCACAGGTCTTGTTGGGTTTTTTTTCTGTCTTGTCAAAGACAGTCAGTCAAAACATTATTTACACATTTAAGATTATTGACACCCCTTAAATTAGTTCAAATTCTGTCAATCAATGTCCTTTAGAAGTAACACGAGGAATATTAATGCTAAAGAAGCGGACAAACATCATCAGCACCAATGAACGCAGGTCAGCAATCGAGATGTTAAGATGTTCAAAGCAGGGTGAGGTTTGTCAACAATATCCAAAGGTTTGTACATCTTACAGAGTATTTCTCAATCTGTCATTTGAAATGGAAAGAATAACTATAAAACTGCAAAGAAATATCCATCACCTTAACTGTTTGGCAGGTATTAGCAGCCAGGAATTGTGTGGCCTTTATTGAAGATAAGTTGGTGTATATTCTCATTTGTTTTAAATGAATGTGAGATAATGACAGAAATCCAAAATAAAAAGCTGGATAGATTTTGAGGAAGTATGTGAAAAGATATTTGAAAAGAAACAATTGGGCTTAATTATCTATAGAAAGTGACAAGAACATAAATCTGATGAATTATAATCTTGAAACTGCAAATTTAACATATTTTCCACATTTCACAGGCTGCAGATCAAAATAATCACAGTCAGACTGAATCAAAATCCATTAGCAACATAAGGCAATACATTTTTTATTCCTTTCTGTTCACTTACATCATATTAGGAATAAACCCACATTGACTCTATAGGTCAATAGATTCTGAAGGACATTTAAATTGTGATAGTTTGACATTACATAATGCTTTTATAAAAGCTCATTTTGTTATGAAATGTTTTTCACTGCTTAATTCATGTTCATAATACTTCTTAATATTAGGTCCATCACATTTTAGGGTGAATATGTAGTCACAGCTTTTATATCTCGGATTACTTGTTAGAAATCAGCATTAATAAGGCACATTAATAAAATGTTGGTGCGGTTGTAACAGAGTTCTTCTGTTTTTTTGTTTTTTTTTTCAAAAAAAAAAAAAAAGAATAAAAAAAAGAAAGCATGTGAGATAAAAATATTTCTCAACACAAAGCTTTTAGAAAAAAATTGTAAACAGAAGACCATCATCTGACATAAAACAAAAACAACGAGATGTGTCTGAATGTGTCGAACAAGAGAAAGCAAACAGCCCTGAACGCACATGAAGGCTGAAACTCTTCAATAGCTATTGTTTCCGTGCTCACATAGTTTTCCCTGGTCCACCCCACGTCCACTTCCTGTCAGTAAGCCTGTACAAGCACACTACTGTACAACTGTGTTAATATAATAAAACTAAGCCTCTGTGCTTCCAAAACATGGTGTAAGAAAAGATCACATTGCTAAAAAAAAATTGCTACAGAGCTTAATAACAGGTAGGACATCATTAGGTTTATAAAGGTCATCTTCCATATTTTAGTGCCAGAACTTGGCAAATACTTCCTGACCGCACATGTTGATGATTTGGTTGCAGAAATGGAGATCAACTGCAGCTCCTACAAAAAAATATTCAGATCCATTCTTCAAATAACAATTGTGACATATTTACTAAAAAGGTTGAAGTGTTGCAACAAATTCAGTCCTTCAGTCTTTATAGTCCAAACAAAAATGTTAGCGCCCCCCTGTGTTCAAACACGTTCATGAGGTTGGGACCTGGAGCCCAAACCCTTCTTTTACCCAAATATTAATCTGGTGAGATGAAACAGACCAAATCCAAAAATTGAAGCTTGTACATTCCCAGTCTCAGAAATGACTCTCTAATATCCTGTGCGTATAAGCAGCTGAAAGTAAAACCTTTTCTGTGTGTGTGGAGAGAGTTGATGGATGTATGTGCAGCAAAGTTTGAGGCAAGCCCTGCGTTTCCTTTAGTATTCTCAGTGTGGGATTATCCCAGCAGAACCCTTTGGAGGCGGTCTGCAGGGACGCTGTTCTCCTCCTCAGACTCTGCGTCGCTCTGAGGGTTGGAGCTGCAGGGAGACGTGCATTCCGGGGAGCACAGGTAGTCCATAAGGGGCAGCCGGTACTTTCCACAGAAGTCAACAAATTTGATCTGTCGCACGCATGAATCAAAGTAAACACCTGGGGAGAGACAACAGCAAAGTCAAATACACGAAACTCTAGAGTACATAGTGCATCATCGCTCTGCAGTTCAAGGTTTCCGTTCTGTCTTTAATTTTTAGAGTTAATGTTTTTCTGCAGGTTTTAGAATATTCTAGACATTTGAGTACAAAATATTAACCTTCATTTGTTAGAATTGTTGTTGCGTCTCATCTGTAAGTATCAGGAATCATAAAAAAATGCTGAAACTGGCTTCAATAACTTCTCAGGATTTGTTCATAAAAATGTGTACATTTGCAGCAAAAGTCCATAGAATAGCAGCTTAAATGCTTCCTTTGGCATTTTAGATCCAGTTCAAGAATCCCAGGTTCAGTTCAACCTCAATTTAAAGATACGAGTCCAAATCTGTGAAAACTGTCTAACATTTTTTAAATTAGTGAGAATTCAGTGAGTCCAAGTCCAAACTAATGATGAGTAAAATATTAACTTCTGATGAGGCAAATTAAAGATGGTAATTAAAAAATAGAGATTTGTAGCATTTACTAAATTCATGAACTATTATTAGATTGTTGCTGTTCAGAAAATGAAAGAGGGAAATGTTTGGAAAACCAAATACTTTTCCGATTCGGATACAAAATATTAAAAGCATCGTCATACCAGCACATTTGGGATTGGGACACTTGCTGGCAAGGTCCAAGTAGCGCACCAGGTTGGAAGGCATGTCATATGGAGAGTAGGGAATATTTCTGCTTTTAACGGTACGTCCTGCTAGCTCTAGCAGCGAAGGAGGATCATAAATCATCTCTTTGACAAAGCGCACCACAAGGGGATTGCCTCTAAGACTGAGCTCCTGCAGGTGCACCAGGCTGAGGATCTCTCTAGGCAGGTAGGTGAGCAGGTTGTTGTGGAGACTTAAAGATCGTAGAGAGTGGAGCCTGGAAAAAAAAAGGCGGCATGAAATTTCATTTGCAAAGTTTAACCACTGGAACAGGTGTATATATCAAGATAAAGCATTTCTTAAGCATAGATTAGGTGGAAGCTGTTAAGATCTGCTGGTAATACCTGGCGAGCTGCGGAGGGACACTTTGGATGCGGTTGTCACATAGCACCAGGTAGGTGAGGTAGGGCAGGTGTGCCAGTTCAGGAGGAATGTCTGAGATGAGGTTTCCTCCCAAATACAACATCTCCAAACTAAAAACGATACATAAATAACAGACCACTTAGTACTGAAGGGAGAAATATTTTTTTTGTCTTAAAACACTTGTTTATGGTGTCCAATGTGGAGCAACAGTTCTTTAGATCATCATCTTGAGTTTTTAAAAGTACGAAATAATCAAACTCAGACAAAAATATCTTCATCGTTTAAAAAAGAGAAATGTGGAAGATAGGTTTTATCAGTCAGTTTATTTTTAAGATGCCCATTATCAGATTTTTTGGTAACAAGCTTAGAATAAAAAATGTTTACTATTAAAAGTCAAGTTGGCGTTCAATTTACCCGGCATTAACAATCCACAAGGGGGAGCCAAAGATGCATGAATCTATGTTTCAAGGATATTCATGGATGATGTCTCCTTTATACCTCTTTACTTGTTTGCCTGAAAGTCAGCCTATTTGCAGGCTGGCTTTCTAAATGAAGTTAGAAAGATAAAAGATATGAAGTCGCAGAAATAGAAAAATTTTTCAACATCACAACTCATTCATTATTATCAGGAAGACATGTGGGGTAATATCAGCAGACATATATTAGATCTGTTTTGACTTCATTGGCAATAAGGTTAATTGTCTTTTTTTTTTTTTTTTTTTTTTTTACCTTTAGGCCATCTTTCACAAACTGCTCTCAAATCAGCCAGGAGTACACACATTTACAGCATTAGTAAGAACTGCATTTGGCTTTCTGGATGTTGTTTGAATATCATTAGTAATTTTGACTTTGTGCTCCTGACCACAAATTAAACCTGGCACCACTATGTCTGTATACAGCTGTAATAATTGTCCGTTTGTGTTAAATATGACATGATCTGGTAAGTTATTGGCGGCATAGAATACAAGGTGGTGTAATTAGGAGAAACATGGCGAGAACTATGGATGACTAGTCAGCAAAAGTAAATGGCCAGACCATCTGCCTGCTGAAACTGATGACACAGCATGTGCTAGTGAGGAGGCCATTATGCTGTCCTGGTGGCAGAGCAGCAAAAAACCCCACTCCTGTGACGGGAAAGGAAATATTCAGGGTCTGCTTGCTGCCCAAATCAATGCACAGAAATGAATTATCCCATTAAGTTCGACACCAGTTGGATTTGATGCAGTTTAACTTGGGACACGATAACATACTGATGGAAAACCTACAGAAGTTAAAACCACCTTTACAGCATCATTTTTTCACCACAGAGATGAGAGTTTCATCAATAATCCATACAGAGCTCTAAAAATGCTTCAAAATGTCTAACATTTGTTTTCCACACATAATTACAAAGTAAGTTATATTTCATAAAGAAATGTCTCCTCAGCAGCATTTTGAAACTGCTTCCAAAAAAAGTGACCTACAGTAATAGCAAAGGCTGAAGGAAGCCTGCTGTAGTTTTCTTTGTATGTTTGCTTCTGATACCATATGCAATGAAAAACTCAGCCATATTTTTCTGATTTGGAGAAGATTGGTCTCAACTAGAGACTGGCCAGCTGGAAACAAAAAGGATTTTCAAAAATCTGATGTTTATACGGAGCTGCTACATCAAGAAAAGTGCTCAAATTTAGCTGATTTTTGTTCCGTTGAGGTGTTTAAGCAGGAGCTAAGTTAGAGAAACCTGACAGTTGATAGTTATTTAACTTTCACCCTTTACTAAAACAAGCTCGACATTTTAGAGTTAAAGTAGTGGTCCACATCCACCTGAGACAGATTAATGTTTGCAGTTAATGCTAATAGCACTTTGTGTCAACTCTGATCCTTTGTCTTAGTTTTAAAATTGACTGTTCTCTGAAATTTTATTTTGCAGCGACATGTTAAAGATTTCCAAAAACTGAATTAAAGATGCAAAATACATCAAAGATTTCATCATCACAATAACAGTATATGCAATATTCATAATGCAAATGACCGGTTGGAGTGCATTAATTGTTGGCTAATACGAGTATATTCCAAGTGTTATAAACTTGCAGTTTTGTGCTAATATAAAATCTAGCCAGTTGGGCAAAAGTCTCAAGCCAGCAGAAGCTCAGACTGGACTCAAGTGGCATTGCAGTATTTAGATCCCATTTCTTTATTATTTATTTTTCTTTTGTTCACCATTTAGAATCTGCTTCATAGTTAGCTTTAGCAGTAGCCTATAAGAGTCTACTTCAGTCCATTTGAGAAGTAAGGTTAGCCTAAAGTGGCCTCATGTAACTGGGAAGTTAAATAAGTGCGAAAACCACAGCGTCAGACGTATAAAATGTTTATACATACCAACACACCTATTGTATCTTGAAGACAATGGCTTGGATTAGATTAGAGGTCGACTCTTTATCCTCCACGTGTCTGATAAAATAGTGTGGAGGTTTAATCTTTGTTCTGGTGTTGGGTCACTCTGACATTTTCTCAAATCGACCCAGGATAAGATAGAAACCATCTCATGACCAACTGATATTGTGATGTTTTACATCTGAGTTGCCAGGTAGGTTACTGGCACAGTACACTAATACTGAATGTATCAGTCAATCATAAGGCTTACAAGTAGAATATAAAGCCTATAAGTGCTGCATCAGGATGCAGACATGGATAATTTATACTAACAAACGCCAAAACCAAATTGATTTATGAACCGATACTGAGGAACACAAATCATGAACTCAGGCCTGCATAGCTTCAGCACCAGGACATTTTATAGTAGGGTTATGCAGCCTGTGACTCTTTGGACCATAGGTTGCATATATTTTGCTTATTAAACACAATTTTCCACAAATAATCTCACTTTTTTTTTTATGTCAAAACTTAATAGAAATAAAATTGAGGCTTCTTAAAATTAGAACAAATTTCCTCTAGTAGATATTAAAATGTAATTGTTTTTTTTAAAGGGCTGTCACATTTGTAGATCTAAAGTTTTAATTAGTTAGACGAGCACAAAAGTGGCTGGACTGTAAATGCTGCAGACCCCGGATTGTGGCAAACACATTATGGGGTCACACACACCACATTCTGAGCATTCAAGTCAAAGGGAAGATGACTAGAACAAGAGCCACACCATTTTAAATTCTTGTAAAACTAAAAAGGAATTATTTAAAAACACAGCAAACATGATGAACTATATTACTTCCGGAGATGCGAGTAAAATAGCAGATGTTACCAGTCATAGTGAACCGGAACATCATCAAACTACCCTATGTCAAAGCTTCACCTAAGAGAAGGCAAAGATAATTACAACTTTCAACTGTAACTGTCTTAACACATTAAGATTCATAGGTAGTAATTTGCAGAGGTTCAAAACCTATTCCAGTGTAATTCCATAATTTTATCTTCTGTCTCCATGTCTTTGTTTTTCCTTTATATAATTGATTTACTTATTTCAAATATGGGGCTCATTCACTCCATCTTCTGGTGCCGCCCTGGGCATCTGTCAGTGCAGGTCATATCAAAAACTGTCTCTGCAACATGCTTATGGTGCATTCAATAACAGTGTGACTGCTATCAGTTGATGACGCCAGATTAAGTAGGTCAAACTGACTCATGTAGCACCAGGCCCAGTGTGAGGAAAGTGGGTTTATAACACTTTAAATGACAGCTTGTAATTGATGACTCAAAGCATATGCAGCAAACAGCAACTTTGACATTATGCTGACTGAAAAAAAAGAAACCTCAGCAAGACACATTCAATTACTTTTGCGTACCAAAACACAGCATATGATAGATAAGTGAATAGTTCAAAATGATCCTCTGTGCAGACAACATATTTACGTTAAATTGAAGAAAAGAAATTCTCAAATGGTAAAGTGTTTCCTCTTATGTTAAATTACCAATCCTGGTTTTAATTAGTTGACTTTCACAGTAGTTTAGATATGAAATGTCTACCTGTCTTTAAAATCTGACTTACAGAAAGTTCTGATGAAGATATTTTGACCGTGAAGCAGCGAGTTCTTTCAACAGAACCAATGGCTGACGTAAATCAACAGAGTTGGGAAGCTGGCTAAACTCTGCGACCCCAACACAGGCAATTGTACCATGCATGAATGGGACCTCTTCTCCCTTAGCGAGAACCCATCCCACCAGCAGAGTCGTTTGCAGGAGTTAAAAAAAGGAAGCCACTATTATCTTAGAGGTTAACCAAATTTATCAGCCTACCATCTTTTTAAGTGTTGGCAATTGGTCTTGACAGGACAACCTTCACCGTTTTTCTTGTTTTTTTAAAAAGACTATCCTTTGATAGCACAATGCTGCTGTATTAACACAATGATGTGCAGTACGAAAACTGATTATTTTGTGTTATAGTCCTTTATATTTATTTAGCTAAACACCAGATGTAATTGTTAGAGGAAAAAAAGTTTATACAATCCCTTTCTTTCCAGGAAAGCATTCAAATATGTTGCCGTTTTGCTAGTTTTAAAGCAGCATTGGGTTTCAGAGCTAAATTATTAAAGCTAAATTATTAAAAACTATTATAATAAGGGTGTCCTTATTAGCTGCATTTTTATATAGATGTGTTAAATGTTGCCTTGTAGTGTTGGGTATGGTACAGAAAAAATTTTACAGGGCTGAGAGAGAGGCTTTACGTGCTCCGTTTAAACACAGAAGCTTATGTTTTGCTGAACAAGTGAACTTTACTTCACTCATTATTTAGATATATGTGCTAATAAATAGAATCTCCTTTGATATTCTCCTTAGTTTGCGTGAAGCAAGTTAAAATTAACATACCATACCAAACTTAAACTTTTTGTTCACAATGATTTCCTTAGAAGCAGAACAGGAACAGAGTTTTGGGATGCATTTAATGCAGGAGACTCCAGCCCTAACCCTCATGATCTACCGTGAAGTTTGACAAAGGCCTGGTAATTACAAAATTCATATGATCCAGGGTTTCATCTAAAACCTGCAGGACAATAGAACGTAGAGGAGAAGAGTTGGAGACCTCTGATTAAATGGATGATCAGAGTTTATTTTCATTGATAGGCACCATTTGCATTGATGTTACCTGTGAACTGTTGAGAAAAGAAAATAAGGGCATAGTTTTAGGGGTGAGAAGAGTTGCACAAGTCCATAACTTCAGTGCATAAGTAAAAAAATAAAATAAAAAGCATCATATGCCATACTGTTGTCCAAGCAATACAAAAACTTGACATTAATTGTAAAAATGTGTTCTATGTAATAATTTTTTGTACAAAGCTGACCTTACTTCCAAACATTTGCCCCATTATGTGGGTATGTGTGTATACAGAATTCAAGTACTTTAATTTTGCTGATTAATTTCAATATTCCAGATGTATGACTAACAACTTTTTAAAGCACGTCTGACCAAAAACCACATTAAGTTCATTTGAACGTTTTGTATATAAAACAAAATGATTTCTTGCTAGCAGGTCAATCAGTGCAACAGGCCTTTAGAATAATGGTCACCATAGCAACAGCACATTCGCCCTGAAGTTCTGCTGAAAATTAATCTGACTTAAACTGATTACAATCTCTGCATTTTGGGAAGAAACCAGAGTATGAACAGCTCAAATATAGGCTGCAGTACGCCGATACTGCAATATGATCGATTGAATTTACAAAAAAATAGCTTACATAAACTAGTATCTTGTAAAGCAAACAAAAATGTTAGAGCTAGCTGTCTCCTTTGGTTGACTAACCGGCGTCGTTACCTACCTGGTTAAATATTCTATCTCTGCAGGAATACTTTTCAGCCTATTTCCGCCGATAGAAAGCGACTGAAGGCGCAACAGTTTGGTACACTGGAGCGGGATCTCCTGGAAGCGGTTCCCACTAAAGTTCAACACTTCCAGCTGCAGAGAGCCGAACTCCTTGGGCAGAGAGAACTCGTCCAGGCGGTTGTTCTTGGCTAAGAGGGTTTTAAGCTTGGTGAGTCTGGTGATGCCCTCACAGATGGCCGTCAGCCCGTTGTTGCTAATGTCCAAAAACTCCAGGTTGTAGAACAGGCTGACCGACGAGGGCAGCGAGGATAGTCGGTTGTAGTTTAGGAAGAGCTGCCTGGTGTCCCTCTGTCTATCCTCGCTGACATTGTTAACGTTGAAAGTATTTAAACTCAGACGTGAAAAGTCAAGCACACAGTCTCTCGTTGCTGCTGCTCCTTCTTGACTCTCCATTTTGGTTATTTTCTTATTTTCACCGTGCGCGCTTCTTCCTAAACTCTTCCCTCAAAACTGGAGTTAGCTCCTAAAGTTTTGTACTTTAAAAAACGAAAAAGACATCCCTGACTAAACATGGGCTACTCGTTTAACACAACTAACTTCTGTGGCCAACATTTAACTACTCTCAAAGCAACCCTGCTACAATACTGCCTTTCATTCACTGAGGTTTTACTTACACGTTTCACGATTGGTTGATTACTGACATAAACCCCACCCACTAAAGCGCTGATTGGTTACTATTCTTGGCTGTCACATTGTAAAAGTAGTGGAGTAGTTTTATAAGTTTACCAGATTTACTGCTCAATTTTGATAAATCACAGTTACGCAAAATCACGCCAGGGTGTGTTACAACGGTGAAGAGGTTTTTAGGCGTTGTAGCAGTGGAACAATGCTGGTTGATGATCCATCATGCCTGGGGGGCAAACCCTAGTCATTATGCAACTCTTCTTGCATACGTCTTATGCAAACATCTTATACTCGTTTCTGCAGACGAGAAACGAGTATAAGATAATTTAGTCCAAATTAAGTCGTAATATTATCACAGAAAAGAAGAAAAGAAAGTTTATCAGCACCACATATACACATACTCTTTATGTGCATACAAATAGAGTAAAATAGTAGTAATAAAAGAGAGGGGGATGATTTCTCAAGAACAAATTGGTAAAATCTGTTTTGCTTTGCTCAAAGTTTGACTACTACTTTTAAACTTTCTGAACACATAACATAAAAAGCCAAACCTCATATTAACATAATTTAATGCGCCTTTTCTGTTGATGAAAACATTGTTTCGCCATTGAAATGGTGTTTAGGGTCATTACATGTAAGCTGATAAGTTGTATTTTTGACTTGTCTGAACAGAGCAACTTCTTCCACATGCTTGTAGTGTTCCCTATGCATGATGCTTCACAGTGTGTGTGAGGGTGTGTACAGGGTGCTGATATTGCATCACATGTAGTGGTTAAGTTTTAGAAATAGAACACATCATTTCCAGCCTGACTTAAAATGAAAGAATAATCAACATCACTCATTTCATTAAGAAATTCAGATAGAAGACTTAACTTTTTACAGAAGTCATTGCTTATTTTATTGGACTGTTGGTCAAGTTTCGTAACTGCTATTCTGGACTGAGTAAAAAGAGAAAGTCATGGAGCAATAGGTTGATGACCCCTAGTTTAGGTGATTATCGTGTTTTGGTATATTTGCATACTATTTTCAGATAATGCCTTAACAGTGCTTTAAGTGACAAATTAGACTTCTGAAAGCAATTGGTTTAAAGGGTATGGACACTTGTGTAAGGCACACTATCAGCTACTCATTTAATTCAAGCAATATTTATTATTTTTTACATTTTTCTTCATTTCACAGAGTCTATAAGAATAAACTCTTGGCAGGTAGAAGAGCTCAAAACAAACAGAGAAAGTAGTGTTGTGGTGTAAGGGCTTTATTGGCATACATTCCTTACAGTCTGCACTTTTTGTGAAATAGAAAGATGTAGCTCACACCTAATAATGCAACATTCACACAGTCATTTATCAGACAGAGTTACAAAGCAGTGGTTTACTGCTAAACTTAAGCAGTGCCCACTTTCATTCTTTTCAGAGGCTGATACTGTTTGCAGGTCTAAGGCACTCATGTGTATTGGTCGACACCTCAATTTAGATACAAATGAACACTTAAAATAAGACCAACTACTCCAAGGTCACAACACACACACTCACACACGCATACATTTTATTTGCACCCAGATAACTAGTACGTCTATGCTACTTCAGCTGAGGCTAATCCTTCTGTTAGTGATTTTGAAAGCACAGGTATAGTGTTGTTGCTGGGTCCAGAGTAACGTTTTACCTGGATAACTTTGTACATCATTCATCAAAACACTTCTTCACGGCTTTGGTTTCAGTTCTCACCATGTAACACTCAGATCAGGTCTCTTTGAGGTGCAGCTCATCGCAAAAAAAGACAGACAGTTAGGGAAATGTTCAAGCGGCAAAAAAAAACAAAAAAAAAACGACTTGTCCAAGCATCACATGGTAATACAGGGTGGGTTTCAACACAAGCCAATAACACATTGTACACAGAAACAAACCTTTTTTTTTTTTTGCTGAAAAACTATAATGAAAGCATAAAGTTGCACATACAGTATTTCTGCTTTTTAGTAAACTAAGGGAAGATTGGAGGAAAGAAAGAAGTACAATGATTGTAGCGGTGGCCACTGTGGCAGTTCTACGGCAATAAAATAGCAAGTAGCTTTACCTTCTTAAAAACTCTTAAACCAGATACCCTCATTTCAACAAGTTTAAGTTCCTACCTTTACCACCTTCAATAGCACAAACATATAAATTCCAAAACAGCTGCAACTTCTTTCTTTTGTAGTAAATGTAAAAAATATAAAAAGATAGTAGTAAAACAGAAAGCCCTAGGACTAGTGTAGGGGCGCAGTAATACAGTCGAACGTAACAGCATTGAGCAAAAGGCGATCTGTTTCCATTCAGAATGCCCTTGAAACAAACAGATACAGCAAACATTTAAACACTGCAAAAATGTAGAATAATTAACATATAAGGGAAACATAAAAAAGTCAGTTAGATAAAACTTGTTCGCGAGGGAAGTCAAGTATTAAAGAAGGGTGACGGCACGCATCCTCTTCTTTTTTTAAGTGTCCTCACTCAGACCTCTTTTGTGCTGGCCTTCATCTTCTCAACTGTTTCCTGCATTTAAAGACAAAAATAACAATAGAGACAAAAACATACAATGAAACAAAAATTTAGGTGAGTAGATCTGTGAAGACACCCAAGAAAGCTTCAATTTATTATTTTACAACAGTTTTTATCCATTCATAATGGGCATGGATGTCGTAATAAATGTGGGCCTTATTTGTTCCATTTTCAGATAGAATGGTGGGGTTATTCTACCTGAATAAAACCACCATTATTCAGGTGGGGTTACTGTCCTAACAATTAACTGTTAGGACACTTAATTGTGTCCAATTTTAAAATATTTTACAGTCCCTTTTGATTAAAAGCTCATTTCTGTAGGTTTTTGGAGCAACTAATCTGGTCAATCACACAACTCTAGTTTGGAGAAGACATGAGCTATTTGCAATATCAAACTTTCTTTGACATCTATATAAACAAAAGGTAACGTTTGCTATTTAGTAAATTTAGTCCAACTGTAAAAACTTAAAATTGTGAAACAGAACAAGGTTTCATTGGTATCAGTAAAAAAAAGAAAAAAGAAAAAGAGGTTGCACAAAGACAAACCTGCCTCTGTCAGGGCTCTAAGGCATTTACCACTGCTCTACAATTTTTTGGAAACATGATTATGTTTGAAAGGTGAGCTTAGAGTCCCTCTGTCAAAAATGATTCCCTCAGAGTGACATCTGTTTGCTGTGGCCTTGCAAATCGTTCCTCTGTGGGGTACAGAGCACACGACCCAGCTGACTCAGCAAAAGCTTCCAGCCAGACTCCTGGAGGCACCTTTTGAGAATCATAAGCTCATTTACACATGCAAGTAAGCATACACACTACCAACCCAGCTGAATAACATTAAATAGTGTTTTGCTATAAAGGAATTAGTTAAGTGTAGTTTAGTATAGATTGTTACACAGAACATCAGAAGGCCACAGGAGAATAAGAAAGGGTAGGGATGATTTTTATCTGCTGTCTGTTATCTGTGTCATACATATGACCCAGTTTTATTGCTCTAATTGAGGTAACATCACTTGTTTCCAAGTGTTTGATTTGTCTTGATATGCCTGTGGTGATAAAGCTACTGATAGTGAGATTCACTGTCAGGGTCACATTAAAGCTTACATGAACTAAGTCCTTAATTTATTGTTTTGTGCCAGTGAAGGGTTTGGACTCCAATGTTCTTTGTCCAGAAACACACAAAGTTCAGAGTTCACAGAAGGAACATTTGCACACTTTTAGTTTGGTTCTGTGAGCAGCTGTTATTTGAAGGACAGTCAAAACAACATTGTGTGAAAAAACCAAGTACTGGGGATCATTTTGTTCCAGAAACGAATTGTAATTTTGATAAAATTGAAATTTTATCAAAATTGTAATTTTGATAAAAACTCATCTCACTCGTATAGGTTATCAGTCAAAGAGCGATTTCCACATTAGAGATATAAACCTGGTGTTTGTTGAGCTCAGCCACGCGGAGGTTCCACTCCTCCTCCGTCATTTCTGCTTCAGCATCTGCTGACTCACCCACTGCCGCCTGTTTGTCTGGACAGATAAAACAGAAAAGGTCAAGAGGCATGTGTTAGGTAAAGCAGATACCTTGAATCGCTCCAATGATTCTTAGCAGTAAATCAGATCATTACCACCACAGGTCATCGCAGTGCAGACCCAGTTGCCGCACGCGCAGACGCAGCGGTTGCATTCAACCTGGGTCTCTGCCCCGTCCTCGTATGTCTCGTCCTCCAGGGCGCATTCTGCAAAAATGCACGGAGTGATGAGCCAAGAGTACAGATTGTGAACGGCTGCAGAGGGATAGCAAAAAGGCATTACAGATATCAGCTTCGACAAACATGGCTTGTCAGCATTTTAGGATGCCATGTCATCTCGCAACCTCACTGCAAACTCGAGTTTTAGCTTAGTCATGAATGGTCAGCAGATTTGGCGGCTAATTATGCAGGCATAAAGTTTTGTGAAATAAAACAAAAGCGGATTAAAAAACCTACAGAATTCCTTTCACCAGTGTGAGTGTGCGCGGAAGCTGGAGTTTTAAAATGCTTGTCAGCGAGCCAAAATGTGTTTGTGTGAATTTGCCCTTGAGTCTGAGGTAGCCAACTGTCAGCCAGTCAGTGCTCCATGCTGACTGGCTGACAGAGTAATGCCTCCGCTTCCTGTAAACTTTGTTCCAGATACATCCGTACCAGATGACTGACAGAGCAGATGGCATTTCAGATTATTGAGGAAAAGAAAACACGAACTGGAGAGCTCATTTTCAGAGTTATTTTTGGAGTCTTCGAGGATTCAGTGTAGCTTTATTGTTTTGTTTTTTTTTAAATTGTAAAGAATTTCTTTCAGCTCACTCTTCTCTGGTGGGTTGAAACCAGGCTTCAGACAGTTGAGGAACTCATCAAAGTTCAGCTTCCAGTCAGCGTTCTCATCCGAGAGCTCAATGAGGGCGTCGATGCAAAGGCTCCTAGATGAGAAACAAACAAGCATGCAAATATTAACATAACATTAGCTTTCACAGACACATAACAACAGAGCACTGGAAAAATAAGAAGTATGAAAATATAATTATAGTATTTAGCAAAAGTATTAATTTACTCTTTTTGTCATATTACTACCACAAATGTTTATATTTTATTGGGAATTATGTGATGGATTAGCAACAAGTACAGAGTTGTGAAATGATAGAAACTTGTATGTGGTTTTATTTTTTTAACAATTAAAAAATCTGATAGGTTTGGTGGGTGTTAGTATTCAGACTCTTTTACTCTGAAAACCCCAGATAAAATACAGTGAAACAAACGACCATATTCCTTATTAAAACATAAGAAATTATGTTGTTAATAAACCACCCACCTGTGCATAAGTTACTCTTAAAACAGTTGTCTGCTTCTTTAACTGAATCAATACTTTGTATAAACACATTTTGTTGTAAATACATACAGATCATTTGAGGTTTGTTTCTAAATCGCTTTATCAGAAAAATAAAAAAAAATAAATAAATCAGGCACAATGACTGAAGAGTTTCTCTGAGTATGTTTTTAAGCTGTGCTACAGAGTCTCAGCTAATCTTGGATTTAGGTCTGTACTTTAACTGGACCATCCCGACATGAATATTCTCTAAATCATTCTTTGTGGGTTTGCTGTATTATTTTGGAGTTATACTCCTGCTGGAAGGTTAGGCTTGTTTGCTTTATTTATCTTCCCTTTGTTTCTGACTAACACAGTTGCTCCAGCAGTTTCCAGTTCATGGCAGGCTTAAAGAAGCTTTCTGCAGCTGTGTTTCCCAGCCTTGTACTGTTAATGTTTTGTGAGCACTGCAGCCAATGTTATTGTTATGCAACCTAATCAATCAAACCCAGTGAAGTTTGTAGTAATATGACAAAATGTGAAACAGTTTAAGAGGAATACATCATGCTGCAAGGCATTTTAGATGAGAAGGCTTTTATTGAACAGCGTATAGATGCTGACGCCTTAGTAAGTGACTACATGTGGCCTTCAGTGCTGTTCGCTCTGGTTCTGACAGGTTTCATCAAGCTTTCTCAAAATAGCAGCACAGCAAACATAATCTAGCTCAGAGTACCACTATGAGAGAGGATATTTGGCAACACCTGGAAAAAAGAAGTGTTGTTTCTGCCAACCTGACCTCACCGTACAGACTTATGTAAGCATGTGAATCAACAAACGCCCACTAACCTGAGCAGCTTGTTGCTCTCCTGGTCTGCGTAGGACTGCAGCTCTCCAACCGACTCGTTGTGCTGGATGAATTTGAGCAGCTCAGAGGAATCAAGCTGAGAATCGCCATTGTCGTATGACTGTAGAAACAGGGATGAATATAATGAATATAGCAGATGAAAGGTACAATTAAGAGCTGTACGTAGCCTGGAGCAACCTGGGATAAGCTATTATGCGTCCATTTCTGAACATTTTTAGGCGCTCAGGCTGTAATTCTGATTTGAAGTGAACCTGTAGCCCCTGAAAGCAGGTGTCTTATGTAAAGCATGTCTCCTTTCATTTTCTTAAAGATGAGTTGGTTGAGGCTTTTTCTGAATAATACCAATTACTTGAATAAAATGGGATCTTGGCACCGAAATATTGTCAGCCAATGGAGAAGCTTTTGCTTTACTGTTTCTGCAGGGCAACATAACCACTAAATAAACATCTAAAACCTGATATTTTCATACGCTGTCAAGAAAACATGTGATCTTCCGTTGCTTACTGTCCCAAATGAAATATGACTAAACTTTTCCTGCTTTTGGTTAGTCAGTATTACCAAAATCATTTCTATTAATGAAATTTTGCAAATAAGTAGTTTACATACACAAAGATTACTATGCCTTTAAAAAATTCGGAAAAGCCCAGATGACGATTGTGGCCTTTCGAGCTATTGATAGATTAGCATAAGAATGTTCAGTTCCATCAAAGGTACTGTGAGGCAGAAATTAATTTATGTCCTTAAGAAACGTCAATATCAATACTCGGATAAAAGGAAAAGGCACATTGAAACAAGTCCTGCATTGACATAGGCTGAGAAGCTCCTCTGTAATAAATAAGACTTTACTCCAAAAGCACCGTACAAAGTCAGATTACATTTTGCAAATGCACTCAGAGTCAAATTCTTCAGTTCTGGAGGCTGCCTGGTGAAGATGAAACGGTGACAATTTTTACATTTGAAGAAAAAAGTGGGAAGTTTGCTAGCCTTTGAATCCCAACCAAACAGTGAAGCACAGGGATGGAAGCATCTTGTTTTAGGAGTATTTGCTACAGGAGGGACTGGTGCACTTCACAAAATAGGTAGCATCATGAGGAAACTACAGTGACAGAAGAATATCAAAATCATTTACCCAAATCAAACAATTTAAATTCAAATCTACCAAATACAAGGAAGATGTATGAAAAATTATGAATTGCAGTCACTTAAAGTCTTTCATTCATTTTTTTTGTAAGCCTAACAGATAAAACCAAAAAAAGTGTAATTTTTGAAAGCTTTTACTGTCAGATCACAATAGATGTACATCTAATTATACTATTGATGTAAATATCAGGTTTTAATTTAGTTCAAAATTTTACAAAAATGGCACTGGAACTCATTTTTCACCAGTCAGCAACTGTTAAAACAATTAAAGCAACCAAATTTTAAAAGATTTACCCAATCCAGATAAAAGTATAAACCCTTTTTGTTTTTAATAAATTCTTCCAAGAGCCATCTACTCTTAAGCTTTAATGCAATTTAAGTCAGTCAATTAAGAGATGGGAGGAGTAGGGGGGGACTTCCTCTGCAGAACAGACGTCCTCATTAAACTGAATTATAACCAGTGCTCATGTTTGAAAGGTCTGTAACAAAAATAATTAGATCCAGTCTGACTCGGCAATCGCAATCTGGGAGGGTTGGAGAAAGGCAAACATTACGGCTGGGTATGAGAGACGCTTGGACAAACAGAGTAAGATCAGTGATGTGCACACAAAATCCCACCTTGAAGTATTTGAGGAGGATTTCAGAGAAGTTGGATCCCTTGGCAAACCAGCCGTCAGGGACGACTTCAGTCTGCAGCCACTGGATAACACGACCCCTCAGCTCATTGCGGTCAGCAGCGTAGCACACCACTGCAGCAGAGGAAGCATTTTCAAAGGTCAAAAGGTTTAATTATCCATGTGAATAATAAATGCTATCTTGAAAGCATTTTCCCAGTTGACTTATGTCCCTCTCCATTAAACTTTAAACTAAAGGAATTGCATTTTACATAAGAGGTAAAACTAAAATAAAGACCTTTTGTGAAATACTGTGTAGACTTTAAAAAAAAATCACACTGTGAAATCAGGAAAAAATATTCCTGATTTTTGCAGAAAATCTGCAGAAAACTTTCACATGAGGATGTGTAAAAAGCCTTCAAATGAATAAATGTTATATTACAGTAACATAATCACACACAGCTGTTTTGAGGATAAATATACAGTCTCTTATTTTATGTTAAGTATTTTTATTTGATTGTCATTATTTTTTTGTAGAAAAAATAATTTTTACTTGGCCATTAAAAGTTTTATTTTGCTATTTCTTTTATCACAAAAGGCAAATTTTGTTCATCATGATTGTTTTGAAAAAGCAATAAGAATGGTAAAACAAGGGGGTAAATACTTTTCATGGGCATTGTATGGAGTTTTTTTTTTAAAATGTTTTTACCAGGGAAGCCATGCAGTGTTCTGGGTGCATACAAATACCAACTCACCTGGGCTGGCAGCTGCTTGGTCTGTTTTCTTTTCTAAAGATAGGAAAAAACAGAAATAAACCACAAAATGTAAAGCAACATTGATGGAGATGAATGTTGTTGGAGCTGAACAATGAACAAGGAACCATTAAGGTTTAGGGGGAAAAACGACCTCCTGAGTGACACAATGATCTTGAGCAGTGTTTTTCAACCACTGTGCCGCGGCACACTAGTGTGCCGTGGGTGATCGTCAAGTGTGCCGTGGAAATGATCCAATTTCACCTAACAAATTAATTATCTGCAAATAATATGCCGTTTTCGAGTGTCTGTGCTGTAGAAGTGACTAGCGGCGTAATCATGCAATTTTCTTATCACTAGATGGCAGTAGGTACATAGCATTGTACGTTAAAACAAGATAATTAGTGATAAGAATTAATATATATATAATATATGCGACTATAGAGTATCATTTGTTTACATTTTGGTTGGTGGTGTGCCTCGTGATTCTTTCAAAGAAAAAAATGTACCTTGGCTCAAAAAAGGTTGAAAAACACTGCCCTAGATGTTCCCCACATGTTCCCTCAGAGGTTCCCCCACATGTTCCCCAGAAGTTCCCCCACATTTTCCCCCAGAGGTTCCCACATGTGTTCCCCCATGTGTTCCCCCAGAAGTTCCCCCACACGTTTCCCCAGAGGTTCCCATGTGTGTTCCCCAGACGTTCCCCCACGTGTTCCCCAGAGGTTCCCACACGTGTTCCCCAGAGGTTCCCCCACACGTTCCCCAGAAGTTCCCCCACACGTTCCCCAGAAGTTCCCCCACACGTTCCCCAGAAGTTCCCCCACACGTTTCCCCAGAGGTTCCCATGTGTGTTCCCCAGACGTTCCCCCACATGTTCCCCAGAGGTTCCCACACGTGTTCCCTAGAGGTTCCCCCACGTGTTCCCCAGAGGTTCCCACATGTGTTCCCTAGAGGTTCCCCCACGTGTTCCCCAGAAGTTCCCCCACATGTTCCCCCAGAGGTTCCCACATGTGTTCCCCAGAGGTTCCCCCACGTGTTCCCCAGAAGTTCCCCCTCAGGTTCCCACACGTGTTCCCCAGAGGTTCCCACATGTGTTCCCCAGAGGTTCCCCCACGTGTTCCCCAGAGGTTCCCTCACGTGTTCCCCAGAAGTTCCCCCATGTGTTCCCCACATGTTCCCCAGCTGTCCGTTATCTGCAGGCGGAGGCGGAGCAGCTGCAGCGCCTCAAGGAGCGGGTGGAGAGCCAGGAGGCGAAGCTGAAGAAGATCCGCGCCATGAGAGGCCAGGTGGATTACAG
This sequence comes from Brachyrhaphis terrabensis, assembly GCA_903067065.1. Taxonomy (NCBI): domain Eukaryota; kingdom Metazoa; phylum Chordata; class Actinopteri; order Cyprinodontiformes; family Poeciliidae; genus Brachyrhaphis; species Brachyrhaphis terrabensis. Next base: position 88,148 of record CAEGAG010184714.1, read on the forward strand.
CAGGCTGATCAACGGGAACCTCAGTAAGAGAAACAGCAACGATCATCAGCCAGCTGGTCGTCACTCTGAGCTCTACTGCTTCTGTCTGCAGCCGCAGAGATCCACCATGTGAGCAGCTTGTTCCAGGAGAAGCAGGACGAGCTGGAGGCCGCCGTCAGCAGGGTGGAGCAGGTAGGGGGCGCTGCTGCAGGTAGGGGGCGCTGCTGCAGGTAGGGGGTGCTGAATTGTTCCTATTAGAATCAAACAGCTGCTGCTGCTTTGATGCATTTTAGCCTTTTCTTGCTCTTCATCGTCCTCTCGTCTTCCTCCTGGTGTTCAGCTGACCCAGCAGTTGGAGGACCTGAGGAGGGGACGCCTCCAGCTGCAGAGCGACGCCCAGAGGCCCGGGGACACCTCCGGGTCCCCGATGGGACCCGCCGCCCAGAAGGGCTCCTTGTTATTCGGCTCTGCTGGCGTGGAGCTGAGGAAGCTCTACCAGGAGCTGCAGGTGAGCCCAGGTTCTGATGGGTACTAGGAGCCAGTAGGAGGCGCTGCTGGATTAAATCTGTCTAAAATGAATAAACAAGCAACACCTGGTGTAGCCAGACAGAAAGGAGTCCCGATAGTTCTTCAGGATAAGATACATTTGAACATTTCATCCATCCATTTTCTTTCCACCCTTGTCCCCAGTGGGGTCATGAGGTGCTGGTGTCTCTCCAGCTAACGTTTTGGGCGAGGGGCGGGGTCACCTGGACAGGTCACTTGGACAAGTCACCTGGACAGGTCATCAGTCTGTCACAGGTCAACACAGAGACAGACATGCACACAGGGAGAATTTGACAGTCATATTTTTAGATTGTGGGAGGAAGCCGGAGTACCAGGAGAGAACACACCATGCACAGGGAGAACATGCAAACTCCATGCAGAAAGACCCGGGAATCGAACTCAAGACCTTCTTGCTGCAAGGCAACAGTGCTACCAACTGCGCCACCGTGCAGCCCATTTGAACATTTCATAATACTGAAATGTGTTTGAAACTGTGATGATGGTTAGTATCGACCTAGAAGGCTGTTGGCCTTTATTTTGTCACTGATGTAGAGGAACTGGTACTGGTACCGGCTGTGTTTCAGGCCCGGAACCATCAGAACCTGGAGCAGAGCGGCCGGCTGGCCCAGAACCAGGAGCTGCTGTCCAAACGGACGGGTCAGGTGGCGGCCATGGACCGTCGAATCGGAGAGCTGAGGGACCGTCTCCACAGGAAGAGAGCAGAGGTACTGATCCCGTCCCGCACCGCTTCCTGTCCTGCTGTACTCTCTGACGCCCGTCTCCCCTCCAGCTGAGCCGAAATGAGGGCCCGTCCTCCCCCCGGACAACCCCTCAACCCGGCGCCGCCGTATCTGGCCGAGTGGCGGCCGTCTACCCGTACGTCCAGACGCCGGCTGATGGGAGGCGTGACCCAGGACGCCCTGCGGACTCTCAGCCCAAAGCTGCGCCACTCACCCACGTCCGCTCCCTATCAGGTCCTGGTGTCTTCACGATGGACATAGACCCGTTTCTAGACGGATCGTCTTCAAGATGACTGTCCCTTTGTGTCTCCTGTCTCATCTTTCTGTTCCCTCATCTTCCTAGCACTACCTTCTGTTGGGTCTCATGATCTTCTCGTCTCTAATTGTCCCTGGTTGTCCGTGGTTGTCTCTAGTTGTCTCTGGTGTCTCTAATTGTCCCTGGTTGTCCGTGGTTGTCTCTAGTTGTCTCTGGTGTCTCTAGTTGTCCCTGGTGTCTCTAGTTGTCTCTAGTTGTCTCTGGTTGTCTCTAGTTGTCCCTGGTTGTCTCTAGTTGTCTCTGGTTGTCCCTGGTTGTCTCTAGTTGTCCCTGGTTGTCTCTAGTTGTCTCTAGTTGTCTCTGGTTGTCTCTGGTTGTCCCTGGTTTACTCTGGTTGTCCCTGGTTGTCTCTAGTAGTCCCTGGTTGTCTCTGGTTGTCTCTAGTAGTCCCTGGTTGTCTCTAGTTGTCCATGGTTGTCTGTGTTGTCCCTGGTTGTCTCTAATTGTACCTGGTTTTCTGTAGTTGTCCCTGGTTGACTCTATTTGTCTCTGGTTGTCACTGGTTGTCTCTAGTTGTAACTGGTTGTCTCTGGTTGTCCCTGGTTGTTTGTAGTTGTACCTGATTGTCTCTAGTTGTCCCTGGTTGTCTCAAGTTGTCCCTGGTTGTTTCTGGTGTCTGTAGTTGTCTCTGGTTGTCTGAAGTTGTCCCTGGTTCTCTCTGGTTGTCTCACGTTGTCCCTCGTTGTCTCTGGTGGTCCCTAGTTGGCTCTGGTTGTCTCTAGTAGTCCCTGGTTGTCTCTAGTAGTCCCTGGTTGTCTCAAGTTGTCCCTGGTGGTCTCTGGTGACTCTAGATGTCTCTGGTGTCTCTAGTTGTCCCTGTTTTTTTCTGGTTGTCTCTAGTAGTCTCTGGTTGTCTCTAGTTGTCCCTGGTTGTCTCTGGTGTCTATAGTTGTCTCTGGTTGTCTCAAGTTGTCCCTGGTTGTCTCTGGTGTCTGTAGTTGTCTCTGGTTGTCTGAAGTTGTCCCTGGTTGTCTCTGGTTGTCTCACGTTGTCCCTCGTTGTCTCTGGTTGTCCCTAGTTGTCTCTGGTTGTCTCTAGTTGTCTCTGGTTGTCTCAAGTTGTCTCTGGTTGTCTCTAGTAGTCCCTGGTTGTCTCTGGATGTCTCTAGTTGTCTCTAGTAGTCCTTGGTTGTCTCTAGTTGTCCCTGGTTGTCTCTGGTGTCTCTAGTTGTCTCTAGTTGTCCCTGGTTGTCTCTAGTTTTCTCTGGTTGTCTCTAGTAGTCCCTGGTTGTCTCTGGATGTCTCTAGTTGTCTCTGGTTGTCTCTAGTAGTCCCTGGTTGTCTCTAGTTGTCCCTGGTTGTCTCTGGTGTCTCTAGTTGTCTCAAGTTGTTCCTGGTTGTCTCTAGTAGTCCCTGGTTGTCTCTAGTTGTCCCTGGTGGTCTCTGGTGTCTCTAGTTGTCTCTGGTTGTCTCTTGTTGTCCCTGGTTGTCTCTAGTTGTCTCTAGTAGTCCCTGGTTGTCTCTAGTTGTCTCTGGTGTCTCTAGTTGTCTCAAGTTGTTCCTGGTTGTCTCTGGTTGTCTCTAGT